>SNQJ01S0142607.1:0-10148 GCA_010110895.2 Picea sitchensis
CATTTAAATGATCTGCAACAGACCCACCTTCCGACATCTTCATATTAAATAATCTCTTCATTAGAAATACCTTATTGGATGACGAGGGTTTTTCATACAATTTGGCCAACGCGTCCATCAAACCCTTCGTTGTCTTTTCTTTCGAGATTTTGAAAGCCACCGACGTTGCTAGGCTCAGCCATATCGTTCCTAGAGCCTTTCTGTCAAGAATCTCCCATTCTTCATCCTTCATGGTCGTCGGCTTCTTTGCTACTCCGTTCAATGGTAGGAATAGATCATTCTGATATAAATAATCTTCCATCTGCATCTTGCATAACTGGTAGTTTTGGTCATTAAATTTCTCAACCCTAAAATTTCCATCTTCTGACATTTCTCCCACTCGAACGAGGAACCCTCTTTTCCTGTGAGTTACCTTACGCTCTGATACCAGTTGTTAGAAAAACAGGACCGCGTAGCAATAAAATAAAACAAATGCAGAAATAAAGCACAGAAGATACACAATACAGGAGAGACACAGATTTATGTGGTTCACCCAGTGTGGGCTACGTCCACTAGAGAAATTGTGAGGTCCTTTCCTTATTATTATCCATCAAAATGAAGGGATACAACCTACAGTAAAACCCGTTGTAGCTTCCTCTTATTTCTCTCATAGTCTCCTCTCTCAGAATACAATACTCACCAACATACATAGCCGCAATACATTTCCCTCATAAAAGAGGGTTGCCTTCTAGGGAAAAAAACCCTAACATAATCTCTATCATTAGATCTACGACCTTATAATGAACGGTCCATATTTACAATGAAATTACAATATACTTTTACAATGCAATTTTTGCTTCAGGGGCTTCGCCCCCCGAACCCCCGCTGGGGTCCCGCTTGCCCCCATACCCCTCGGACCCTGTAGAGGGGGTACCCCCCCTCTGCACTCCCCCGCCTGGAAGAGTGTATATACTTCTGGGGTGTAAATACTTCATGGGGTATAAACACGGCTGAAAGTAAAAGACCTCTAAATCAGGAAGATAATCAGGCTCCACAACCAATAGTTTTGTGACTTGAAAACCAAGATTGATACGTTTTTCATCTCCACTTACTGGAGGACGAGGCAAATCCACTTGTAAGTCATAGGAATCGCAAGGCATTCTGGTTGTTTTTCGGTTTGTGAATGTCTCATCAGGATTGTCAGTGTTTTCTAGCTCATTAACTACAATTTCTAAATCACCCCATGTTGGATTAACATTGTAGGTAAATCTATCTTCATTGATGCACACTATAGTCTCAGAGGCAACATACGCAACCTCGCATGTAGAGAAGTTATGTTTTAATGTCTCTTCATTTTCATCAAATGAAACGTACAACAACAATTTTTCTCTACAATAGTTTTCATAGTGAGAATGCTTATTATATTTGACAAACCGTTTCATAGAGGGTTTTTTTCTTTTTGATATGGGCGCACCATTGTTTTATAATGCGATACGAATTCTGCTAAGAAAATATGCCTAATAGGAGATGGACGTTGGAGGTAATAATCAACAATAGAGTGACAAAGCATGTATTCTCAATTGTTAGGCTTTTGTTCTAGCAAAACCAATGGTTTAAGCACAAATGTGCGTTTTTCAAGTGGAGATGTATTTATGAAGACACATTTTCTTGAACTACAAGTGAGGGGCAGGGAAAGTGCAATGTGAATTTCTTTCTGATTAGACATTTGTTGAATATTAAGCAATGTGTTGCCAAGTGCGCGTATCATTTGTATGGAATCAATATGACTTCTTTCATGTTTTTTGCGTATTATTCTGAATGCATTTGTCATAGATTTGTCAACCTTTGTCATATACAAGGTACAATAGGATGTTGCAGCATATGCATTGAGAACATACTGTGCATTTGTATTTTATTTCCACATAACTGGCATGTCCTTGGAGAAACTGTTGTTCCAAATATGGGAAAGTTTTCGTTTAAGAAAAATTGTTGGTTTCTTAAGTGTACATTGTATGGATTTGATGTACTCATCTTCTGATAGATTTAGCTATGTCAAAAACGCATCGAATGTCATCATCTCGTCAAATTCTCCTTGTTCTAGAAATGCGAACAAGGATTTAGCTTTCTCAACAACAAAATTGTCCTCTAAACTAAGTGGCTCTATGATTCTTGTAGCTCTCATTGGCGGGATGGGAAAGTTGTATTAGCAATGCAAGCTTTTTTCTTTTATACAACTTCTTGTATGGTAATGTCTATGAACTTTGGCAAGTTTTGGATCCAAATGATATGTGTTGCATGTTATGTATTTGTCCACAAATTGTTCTATCTCTGAGTTGTTGTCATATCCATAGACTGGTGCACCCTCTATCCACAATAATGTGTGGTCATGTTCATTTCCCCTATTCTAGAATTCAGTCACAAAAAAGTAGTCAGATATTTTTCCCAAAAACGTTTCATCATGGCATATCAATTGTCTCAAAGCATTTATTTTATGTCTATAGTAGCGAGTACATGTCACTAGGTCTTTTCTTATGAGGTAGTCAATGTGATTTTTTTTCAGTGTATCGGTTTGTTTTTTACGTTTCCTATTCCTATGCAGGTCTGATACGAAAGCTACCAATAAATCTCAGCAATGCTCTGCACTTGTAAATGTGATGAAAAATGTTGGCTGTCCCAATTGCCAAATCATTGAAAAAATAGTTTTTTTGTTTTGTTGCAAATAGATAGGAGAGGTGTGAATGTTTTTGAAATCTATGTATCCAATATCAGATTTCATAACTTTTTCTAGGTTTACTTTGTACTTGACATACTTGGCCAACAAATTTCTTCCTTGTAATTGGCCTTTTCTTATTCGGACCCACATGCAGGAGAGAACTTGTTCTATTATTATGCGCATTGTTTTGAAAAACAAATTCGTTATGTGACAAGAGAAGTCACTGCTTAAATGTAGCATCTCCCATTGGACTATTTTATGATAACTGAATCATTCTGTAATGTTAGTGGCACGTGGATCTCCATAAAAGAGTGTTGGAAAGTTCATTTCCTCAGGGAATTTGTCCTTGAATATTCCAAGTAGACGTTGTGAGGTTGTTGTATTAAAGATTTTAATTACCTGAAAACACTAAATTGTCAAACCAAGGTAACTGAACTTAGAGTTACTACACTATATGTACTGGTAAGATTCTAACTCCTACCTAAAGGTTATTCTGAGAAGAAAACATAAACTTACTCTTATAAATTGAATCCTAATGGTTATCTTAAAACTAATCATATCTTGTCTAATTAATCAAATGGAAACAGTTCTAAGTTAAGAAGATGTATTTCTATTCCTAATCTAAAGAAATCACCCGAGGCTATCTACCATTATTTTAAACATCTAATCATCAAAATATCTATCTGAACCATAAAAGAGAAAACATTTTAAAAACCTCTTATTTAATCTAAGTATCAAGCAGTTTTAAATATACCAAAGGTGAAACTAGTAAATGTCCTATTTTACCCTACATGTACTAGAAGCTTCCTTTAACCATGCCATAAGCTAATTATCCTAACAAAACAGAGTAAGTCTAAACTCAAATTATCTTTAAATCATGATCAAACTGGAAATTGGAAAACAGAGCAAATCTAGACTAAGCACTTGGTTCATTCTTCAAATTCTACAATGGTAAATAACTCATTCCAACATTCAACGATCTACAAGATAATATCAAGTTGGGAATGAACTAACAGAAAATGACTAAGCCAGAATTTAGCAGAGTAACTTCAAATTAAAAACTAACTCACATGCAGATTCTAGAACTAGAAATAAACTAACTATACTATGGAAAAAAGACAGCGAATTGAACCTGTTGGTGGGCCCAACCAAGAGGTGAAATCGCCCTAAAACGAAACCATATCTACTCAAATTATTCCATGCATAACTGTTTCATACTTCACGCTCCATAATTCATAAACAAATTCAAATCATTTCAGAGAAAATGATATAACGCATAGCAAATTGTATTATCAAAAATCGCATAACATAGTATATCATAACCAACGTTTCTTGAGAGCGATCTGAGTTTATATAGATCCTGTCCAAAAATAGTCTTGAACATTGGTGCATTTAACTAAACGAATCTTAAATCCGAGAATGAATCATAGTTAGTTGAAACTAATTTCATAGCTTCATGACACACAATGTCAAGAAGCGTGGATCATAAAGCATCATAATAAACAGTGCTACAGTTTCGCTCTGAGTCATCACATTGAGTTATGAATCAATCAATCATATGAATCGGACTGTCATTCCAATCTGGAAATGTCGTGTAAGTCTTTGACATCTCCACTAAGTGCGAGCCAGTACCTAGTACTGATAAATCTGTTTCAAGGAAACAAGTACCTAACTCATGTCACGTTAGTATCAATATTAGTTTAAAGTATCAAAATACATTAAAAATAACTTGAATCATATGAATACCTTAAATAGATCCATTTAGGGAAAAATGATGTAAAATGTGTCATGGTAAGGCCAGAAGGAAATGATACTGGATATGAAATGGGGGTATATTTGACATGATATAGGCAAAAATATGCTCAAAATTGGAGACTAACATTCCCCCAAGCTGAAGTCTTTGCTTGTCCTCAGGCAACAAAAGGTCAAAAAATAAGATTCATCAGAGTGTTGCAGCAGCTGCAACCAACATTTGCAATTTCTCATGTTTCTTTATGTTTCTGATTTCCTTCTTAAGAACCCAATTAATGGTGATGTGCTTCCTGGAAATCTTCTGAAGTCTCCTATTCTTCTGAAAAAGATCTCTATTCTTTCATTTTAATTGTTCAATCTTTGACAAGAAGTGAGCTTGCCTGAGTTTCATAAGTTCATTTTCTATTTTGATATGCCGATCTAGTATGGCATATTCATGTAACTTCTCTTTTAACCTGTGATTCATGTTTTCCAATCTGACAACCATGGGTCACAAAGATCTACTGGAAGAGATTTGACAGTAAGATTTGAATGTCTTACCACGACCTTGTTTTGTTTGAGGGATGGATGCATGAGTGAAATCATCTAGTCTGTGAACAGGGGTGTCGACTGGACTAGATTCATGAGTGAATTCATCATATACTCGAACAGGGGTGTTGACTAGACTAGGTTCATGAGTGAACTCATCATATACTTGGATAGGGGTATCGACTGGTAATTGAATTGGATTTTCCTGCTCAATTTATTTGGGCACATTATCTTGCTGATTGACTTTACGGACTTTTCTAATCAATTGAGAGAGAGTCCATGTCATCTCAGAAGACTCCGAAGCCTCCTCATGATCATCCATACTTTTCAATCTTTCCTGTAATGGGTAACTGGGCATGAAGTTATCCATATCTGAAAGTGTGTGTGTGCATCTACGTTTGGGATTTCTTCTAGGTTTGTCGATTAACTCCTCAAGTTGTTCCACATCAATAATATTTTTAGCAGTCTGAGAAGAAATCGGAATTTCAACATTTTCATTTGTAGGGACAGTGTTTTCCACTTTTTCATGGTTAGTTTCCACACCATCAGAACCATGGACATCAAATGAATGTTTAGTGCCAGGATTATCATCACTTGCCTCAATTGTGCAATTTGGTGTATTCTCAGGGTCATCACAAATTTTGGCTAGGGTTTTAACAACCTTTTTCTTAGAATTCGACTTCTTCTGTGGAGCAGTGGACTCAATATTTTTATCTTTATATTTGTCAGAAGCTAGGGTTCTTACAACAAACATATCCCAAGATTCTTGTTTGTGGGATAATGCAAACTTAACCAAAATTTTGAAAAGACCAAAATGAAACAGACTGCCCCTAAAATATTTTGCTTTGCAAACTTGTTCTACCATTTTCTTCAAACTCTTCAACAAAAAATAGGGGATGTTCACCAAATAGTTACCTTTGAAATGTAGTAGGAGTCGAGCATGACAGGGTAACACGATCGTGTACTGACCTTCACAAGTGAGGTAGCGTTGAAGTATGGATAGCAACTGTGCCCATTTTGGTTCCAACCACGACCTTGATGTGCCTTCTGAACACTGTAATTTTTGATACTAGGGTTGTAGGAGCTGCGTGCAGAGATTTTTGTCGATTGGCTGGACCTTCGTCCATTTCTGACCAGTGTTGGGTAACTGAATTGCTTTGGAAATGAAATTCTCTGTCACTCTGAATTCCAGCTCGCCCACTTTAGCTATTACACCATGAAAGTGTAGAGCGAATTGAAGTGTAATCGTATCATCATACCTGTCAAATTTCTTGAAGAACGACTCCCATCCAGCTTTTTGAAAAATGTGTTTGGTGGCTTGATACTCAGGAAAGCCTCCAAATATCCATAAGTCTCAGGTTTGTGACGATTCGCCACCATAATTCCACTTAGTATAACAAGAAAGGTTCAAAGGTGAGCAACATAATTAGATGAGGGCAACAGAGGAATAGAGTATGATGTGTGAAATAGGTCGTGAGAGGAATTATAGATGGACATTTTACGTGTCATGAGGATCAGTAGCATGTGAAGGAATGATGATGGTCATACACCTTTTCAAAGTATCATTTCATACGAGTCGTGTCAAATTCAACCATTATAAATCAGTTCATTCTCCATGATACAAAATGTCAAGAATAATTGAACTCAACATGTTAAGTACAAAGTATAGGGATGATGAAATGTCATGGAGTATCGAGGTAGTCATAGTTCAAGTTATTAATGTGTAATTTAATAAATTAAACTAACATGAAACTAAGAGTACCTAAGTTCGATTACCTATTCCCTGTTATGCATTATTTTCTTACTGTAGAGATTTTGAAGCCAATTCTGAATCTAGAGAGCGCCAAAGTTGTAACTAGAGTCTATATTGCTGATAACCACTGTGACTGATTGATTCTGTCTGGAACTGACTGGTACTGATGAAATAAACTGAGCTCTGTAGAGAAACTTGAACCAATAATAACTTGCTGAGAAAAATATTTCTTGTTTATAAAGCAAATTATTTGATGGCTATCCTTGAACCTGTCTTCTGTCCATTCCTGAAAGGAATCAATTAAAATTATGTCTTCAATAGCTTCAAATCTTTAACCCATGGTACAATTCTTATTTGTGTGAATAAATGTTCTGGAGTCGAACACAAAAATAAATCATTGGATTACTGACCATTAATGAATGTCGTTAACCAATGCGAGATGACCCACCATTGATGTTAGTGGGCCTCAAGGTACCTATAGTACATCCTAACAGGTACGAATAAAGGTCTTGGTGTCGAGTCACCTGTAGGATCTATCAAACAAGAGACATTGATGTATTCCCATGGTTGTTAGCAAGGAAATCTGCCATTGAGGCATGCAGATCCCAGGGTACTAGATAGTCTCTAATCTCTACCCCAGATAATATGTTGTCGTCGATGGAGTGAGACTTGTTGGAAGGTGAACCTTAACGTATCCCACATCATCCAACGTGAGTGCAGATAGAAATCTTGCATAAAATAATTTTTTGGGACAGTAATCACTCACTTGTGGATTTTATGAGCCCAAGTTAGTATATGCTCATTGTTTTCTCATGTTTTGAGAGTCTGAGAAAATGCTAAAAGAAAACTCTAGGGGGGTCTCTTTCCGATCATAATCTATTAGGCCTGGTAAAGAATAATCCTATCCCTGATAAATGCCCATTTCATACTTTAATGAGCAATTCAAAGGGAGCAAACAAGCTCAAATTTATTAATTTCAAAACAAGATAGTGTATATTGATAAGAAAATCTCATAAAATAAAATGATCGTACCTTCTTACCTGTTGCGAAAAAGTGATGAAGTTCAATTCTGTACTTTCTTTAAAAATCCTGTAAAACTAAAAACAATATGTCAACATATCCAAAATGTTTTATATATATATATATATATATTTTTTATTTTTTATTTTTTATTTATATTATCATTTTATTTTATTTTTTATTGAAATTTTTATTATTTACAAAATCTTGAAACAAAAAAAATGATCAAGGATTAGCAGGAGGAGAAGACTCTTCTCCTACTATCTTTATTTCTGGTTGTTTAGAAATTTCCTGTAGAAAATCATCTCTTGACAAGGGTTTGTTATACACTTTTAATCGATGTCCATTTACTACAAAGGAATTTTGAGAGTCATCTATGGTCTTGATTCTAACAGATCCATTATCAAAAACAGTTTCCACTTCATAAGGACCCAGCCATTGTGTTGTAAGTTTTCTTTTAAAATTTTTATATTTGGAATAAAATAGCAATGCTCAATCCCCTGGTTGAAAATGCTTCTTCTTAATATATTTATCATGCCATTTCCTAGGTTGATTTTGTACAAGGATAGTTCTTTGAAGAGCATCTTTCCTAATTTCTCCCAATTCATTTAATTGCATGACTCTCTGTTTCTGTGCCTCATCCAAATTCAAACCCAATTCTGCTGCTATGCGGAAGGTATGAATTCAGAATTCTATGGGAAGGAGAATTTTCTTGCCAAATACCAATTCATAAGGGGTATGACCAGTGGTATTTCTCGACGTAGTTCGGTATGCCCATAAAGCCTATGGAAGTCTATCTACCCAATCTTTGTGATGCAAATGTATTGTCTTGGTATATATAGCTTCTAGAACTTTATTCATGGATTCCACTTGCCCATTGGCTTGTGGATGGTATGGGGAAGACTTACAGTGTTTTATCCCATATTTATCTGTGAGTTCCTTCATCAACATNAAATAAATTCAACCACTTATTTCTTAGTTTCTTTATATAAGGATTTTGCCTCTACCCACTTGGTCACAAAATCTGTACAAACCAAGATGTACTTCTTCTTCCTCGACATTGGGGAAATCGGTCCTACAAAATCAAGTGTCATTTATCAAATGGTTCAATCACAACCTGCGGTCGTAAGGGCATCTCGTCTGCTACAGTAGGTCTCCCCATCCTCTGACAACTATCGAAACTTCTTACATATTTTGTTGCATCGTTAAACAGTGTCGGCCAGTAATATCTTGATTGTAAGACTTTATATGTCGGTCTCTTATCAGAGAAGTGTCCTCCACATGGACCATCATGACAGGCCTAAAGGATATTGGGAATCTCATCTTCTCGAACGCATCTCCTGATGATCATATCAAGACTTGTATAGAAAAGATCACTTCCTACCCAAGAGTAATAAGCACTTTGCTGGACAATTCTTTTCTTTTTTGGTGATGACAAATGAGCTGGCAGTCTCCCTGTAGCTAAGTAATTTTCCGTATCTGTAAACCAAGGGGTCTTAACAGCTACTGCAAATAGATGTTCATCAGGGAAATTATCATTCACTGGAATGTCAGTATTGTCTTGAGGAATACGAGAAAGAAAATCCGCAACTACATTTTTTTTAACTGTTCGGTCAACTATAGTGATGTTAAATTCTTGAAGTAGCAAAATCCATCGTGTGATTCTTCCGATAGTAACTGGTTTGTTCATCAAAAATCTAATAGCAGAATGGTCGGTATGTACAAAAACCTCATATCCAGTGATGTAATGACAGAATTTGTTAATGGCATGAACTACAGCCAAAAATTCCTTCTCTGTTACAGTGTAG
The DNA here is from genome assembly GCA_010110895.2 of Picea sitchensis. Classification (NCBI taxonomy): domain Eukaryota; kingdom Viridiplantae; phylum Streptophyta; class Pinopsida; order Pinales; family Pinaceae; genus Picea; species Picea sitchensis. Next base: position 9,554 of record SNQJ01S0142607.1, read on the forward strand.
TTCAATTCAGGAGGGGTAAGGTTTTTTCTAGTAAAATAAATTGCATAATTTTGTTGGTTTTCTTTTTGTCCAAGCACTCCTCCTAAAGCAGTGTCTGAGACATCAATTGAAATATGGAAAGGAAGAGACCAATTTGGTCCTCTTAGAATAGGTGCCATGGACAATTTTGCTTTCAAATTTTCAAAAGAATTTTGACAATTGTTATCCCAACAAAATTTTGCATCCTTTGCTAACAGCTTAAACATGGGGCTGGCTATCTTTGTAAAGGTTTCAATAAATCAATGATAATATCCAGCATGTCCCAAAAAACTTTGCACATCTTTTTGGGTTTTTCGGAGAGGAAAGCTTAATTATTACTTCAATTTTAGCTGGATCAACTTTAATTCCTTCTGCAGACAAATGATGACCCAACACTATTCCCTCAGTTAATATCATTTTACATTTTTCGTGAATAAGGGATAAATTTGATTCCTAACAACGAATCAAGAATTTCTCAAGATTACTTATGGCTTCTTCGAAGGTATTACCATAAACAGTAAAATCGTCCATGTACACTTCCACACAATCATGAACTAAGTCAGCAAAAATACCAATG
>SNQJ01S0142607.1:10285-24624 GCA_010110895.2 Picea sitchensis
CGAGAAAGGAAAAGTATATTTTTCCAGCCAAGGTATCCAAAACCTGATCTATAAAAGGCAAGGGAAAGTAGTCATTCAGGGTTGCCTTGTTCAACTCCCTAAAGTGTACACACATTCTCCATTTCCCTGTCATTTTCTTAGGTACCACAACAAGAGGTGAAACCCAATTGCTGTCAGAAATTGGATAAATGAATCCTACGTTTAATAATTTATGTAACTCTTCTTTCACAAAATCTTTTAGGATTGGATTCATACGCCTTTGTGGTTGTCTTATTGGGGATATCTCTGGTTGGATATATATGTGGTGAATACAGGTGTCAAGATGCACTCTTCTCATATCAGTGTATTCCCATGCAAATGCCCCTGACTGTTCTTTCAAAATATTTGTTAATTGTTCTTGTTGGCTGAGGCTTAATTCAGAATTGATGTATAGACATTTGCCTGCGCTAAGTTCTACTAGAATGGTATATGACCCCAGATGCTCATCGATGGTGAAAACCATAGATGGTGAAAATGAGAAAAATGACTCACTTTGTTATTGAAATTCCTCTTTGAAAATTTGATCGTATTGAAAATATGTTTGTGGAAACTCGACATTTTCTGTCACATAAATAAATTGGCTTAAAATATCATCCTCTGTTGGTTCTTGTAACACGTGAAATTCATCAATAGAGAATAAAGGTTCTTCCTCATCATTCTCGTGATAGGGACATTTTAGCCACCATAATTATTTTGTAACCGGTTGAGAAGGCGGAAAAAGAGTAAGCTTTTGTGAAGAAATTCCATTTGAGATGAACATATCCCCACCACTACATCCTATGAAAGCATTAGCTGTAGCCAACCAAGGTCTCCCTAAAATGATTGGATGGCCTTTCGTGGAATCCTTTGAATGAATAATCATGAAGTCGACAAGATATTCCCACGAAGCTAATGTAACAAGAAAGTCATCAAGGACCCCAACAGGTTTTATAGTTGTTCTATCAGCAAGTTCAAGCACTGTAGGGGTAGGGCAAAGGAATTGTCTTAGTTGTAACACTTCAACTATATTGATAGCCATTATATTAATGGTTGCACCTAAGTCGACTAAAGTATTACCAATAGAAACATTGTTGATAGTAATTGATACTATTGGGTTCTCGGGGTTGGCATACTTCACAATCTTAGGAGCTTCAGAAATACAATTCAATGATAGGCCTACTAGGTGTATCGTGGGTGGATCTTTTTGTTTCCGACCTGGTTTCTTAATGAAAAGTTATTTAATGGTCTTGGCGTAGATTGGAACATCTCTGATCGCTTGTAACAATGGAATCTTAACACAAACATTTTTAAGTTCATTCATGATGTCAAACTCAGATTGAGCAATTGGTTTTTCAATGAGCAACCTCTCAGGAAATGGAGGTGTTCGGGGAACCTGAGTTTGTATGTTATGTTGTGATTTAGATACTCTATTCTTTGGAATGATGACATCTTTCAAAGATACCCCATTTGATAAATCATCTACAGGTTCTTCTTCATGTTCTTGGATAATTACCTTTGGTACTGTTCTTGTTACAGGCTGAGTTTTATTTAAAGTTCTCCCAGATCTCAACTGTATTTCTTGTATGGAAATGGGGTTTATGGTGTAAGCTGGGTAGTTTTGAAAATCAACACTATGGAGTGGAAGAGGTGGTCTGATATTAGGGTTTGGAATGGGTTGAGCGGGTAATATGGTGCGACGAGGTGGATTTTGAGGCTGCTGAGGAGTTTGTTGAATGGGTGGTAAAGGAGGTGGGGTAAATCCAGGCAATAGCTAATGCATTTTTGGAGGGTATTGAGTACATGGATTCTGGGGAATTGGTACCGCATTCTATTGTTGGTTATTTCCATAATTATGTTATCTCCATCCCTGATACCAAGGTTGAGCAGGGACATTTTGCGGAGGCCAATTTAGATAGTTCCATGGATGTTGTTATTGTTGAGAAAAGGGTGGATAGTAGCCGGAAGGTTGTGGGGATGGTTCTTGATACATATTCGAGTTCCTAGGTTTCCAAGGCCTCTTAGGTGCAGATGGATTCCCTGGAGCTTCCCCTCCCTTGAATATAGCTTGCAATCCTGGTAAGGATGGACAATCTTTTGTTTTATGATTTTCAGTACAAATTGCACATACAGAAACATTGTCCAAAGGACACTCTTGTAAAGGATGCCTTTTTCTGCATTTTGGGCAGAATATGCGTAATACAGGGTTTTCCTCTTCCTTCTATTTCTTAATCTTCAGAGTGTCTAACTAAGAGCCAATCGTTCCTAAAATGTTTGTTTTAAAATTTTCCAAGAGGTTTCTGAATTCAATTCTAGTAACTCCACCAGATGTGGATACTTTGGTGTTTTTGTTAACAGGTTCTCTCACACTTTTTGTCGTTTTCCCCCTACTTCTCAAGTAAGTTCTACATAGTTCACTGAGTGCTTCAAAGTATTTTTGATAAATGTCTCCTGAAGCCATTAAGTTGAGAGTGTCAATGTATTCATCTGAAACCCCTTTTAAGAAAAGAGTCTTGATTGCTTCATCTTGGAGATCATGTCATATTTAGATTTTTGAAGAGTATATGTAAATATTTCTAAGAAATCTTCAAGGATCTCTTCATCTTGTTGTTGCATTTTAAAAATATCATTTCGAGAATCCTTGGGTCTACAATAGTCTTGGTACTTCTTTAAAAATTTTGTCTTCATATCTTCGCAAGATCTAATGTTGTACTCTCCTAAACTCATGAACCAACATAATGCAGAATCTTTTAGGGTAGCAGGAAACAACTTCAGCCTATGTGCATCCTGGAGATAATTATAACTCCTGCACAGGATATCAAACTCAAAAAGAAAGACATCTGGGTCTTCACTACTTTTTCCATAAAAGGTTGGTAGTGCCGAAGGTGGGATATTTTTCATATTGACATTCTAGACTAAATCCAAAATTGGAAACCCAAAGGTGGTTTCTGGTCTTAGCTCAGTCTCTACTTGTTCTTCTTCTTCATTTTCAACATGAATTTCTCCTCTTTCTCTTCTATCCAATTCTCTCCCTCTTTCTACCAAGCTAAAAGGATTACCAAAAATTGTATATGCAATTTGATCTTTCTTTCGTGAGGGTGTGAAATCCCACCTCTCTGGATTCTTTTTGACAGAATTACTATCTCCTATTGGTTCTTTTGAGGATCCTATTACCTTTGATTCAACAGTTGTAGTTGTTATTTGTGAAACTATAGTGTCAGGGTTCCTAAAAATATCTTGCACTTCTTCTGGATTAACTGTGTCAACCGAGTTTGGATCACCAAGAATTTGAATTTGTTGGTATGTGGTGTTTCATGGTTCTATGTTTTTCTCTATGGTTTCCTCAGCAAGAGTTCCAGTCTCAGTTTCTATTTATTTTTGGGTGGAGGTTTCTTCTTTTTGTTGTTTTGAGTTTCCCCTAAATCTACCTCTATGATCTTTATTTCTCATGAAAACATACTAGATAAAATAAAAACTAAGATTGGGCTTCAGAGGAATGTGTGATAACAGATGTGTCGGTTCTCACCCTTCATTTCACAACTCCTCTTTCGTCAACCTGCTAACATATCACACCAAACCAAATACTTTTAAGAAAATAACCAAATCAATTATCTAACTTACCTTCTAAATAGCTCCCCAACAACGGTGCCAAAAGTTTCAAGTTGTTGTATTAAAGATTTTAATTACCTGAAAACACTAAATTGTCAAACCAGGGTAAGTGAACTTAGAGCTGCTACACTATATGTGATGGTAAGATTCTAACTCCTACCTAAAGGTTATTTTGAGGAGAAAACATAAACTTACTCTTATAAACTGAATCCTAATGATTATCTTAAAACTAATCATATCTTGTCTAATTAATCAAATGGAAACAATTATGAGTTAAGCAGATGTATTTCTATTCCTAATCTAAAGAAATCACCCAAGGCTATTACCATTATTTTAAACATCTAATCATCAAAATATCTATCTAAACGATAAAAGAGAAAACATTTTAAAAACCTCTTATTTAATGTAAGTATCAAGCAGTTCTAAATCTACCAAAGGTGAAACTAGTAAATGTCCTATTTTACCCTACAAGTACTAGACGCTTCCTTTAACTAGACCATAAGCTAGCTATCCTAACAAAACAGAGTAAGTCTAAACTCAAATTATCTTTAAATCATGATCAAACTGGAAACTGGAAAACAAAGCAAATCTAGACTAAGCACTTAGTTCATTCTTCAAATTCTACAATGGTAAATAACTCATTCCAACATTCAACGATCTACAAGATAATATCAAGCTGGGAACAAACTAACAAAAAATGCGTAAGCCAGAATTTAGCAGAGTAACTTCAAATTAAAAACTAACTCACACGCAGATTCTAGAACTAGAAATAAACTAACTATACTGTGGAAAAGAGACAGCGAATTGAACCTGTTGGTGGGCCCAACCAAGAGGTGCAATCACCCTAAAACGAAACCAGAGCTACTCAAATTATTCCATGAATAACTGTTTCATACTTCACGCTCCATAATTCATAAACAAATTCAAATCATTTCACATAAAATGATATAATGCATAGCAAATTGTATTATCAGAAATCACATAACATAGTACATCATAACCAACGTTTCTTGAGAGCGATCTGAGTTTATATAGATCCTCTCCAAAAATAGTCTTTAACATTGGTGCATTTAACTAAATAAATCTTAGATCCGAGAATGACTCATAGTTAGTTGAAACTAATTTCACAGCTTCATAACACGCAGTGTCAAGAAGAGTGGATCGTAAAGCATCATAATAAACAGTTCTACAATTTCACTCTGAGTCATCACATTGAGTTATGACTCAATCAATCATATGAATTGGACTGTCATTCCAATCTGGGAATGTCGTGTAAGTCTTTGACATCTCCACTAAGTGCGAGCCAATACCTGGTACTGATAAATCTATTTCAAGGAAACAAGTTCCTAACTCATGTCACGTTAGTATCAATATTAGTTTAAAGTATCAAAATACATTAAAAATAACTCGAATCATATGAATACCTTAAATAGCTCCATTTAGGGAAAAATGATGTAAAATGTGGGATGGTAAGGCCAGAAGGAAATGATACTAGATATGAAATGGGGGTAAAAATATGGTCAAAATTGGAGACTACCAGGCGTTGCCCCTCAAGAGGTGCAATTTCGACAATCTTGTCTTGCAAGTCACGAATGCACTGTGAATCAGTGAATCCATGCACTAATGTCTCAGCAGGTGTTTCATTCTCTGATTCATCACTTGTATCAAATTCACTAGTATTTTCGAGAGTCTCTACAGAGTTGGCATCTTCTTTTGCAAGAACATTGTTCTAGTTCTCATTTATACAAATGTTTTGTGCTTTGTACAGGGTCGTGGAACATAATTCCTTTAATGTTTTCATAACAACATGCACACACACTTTGCCTATCTGATAGTCATTTTTCAATCGCAAGCATCTTTTCAGAGCCACAACAGTTGTCATTGTATCGCTAATGAATTGTGGTAAGGATTATTGCACAACATCTAGCTGAACAGACACATTAATAATTGATCTTGTTAAGCCCATCTGGGCTCATTTATAGACCCAAGGCCTGATTTGTGCAAATGCAATTCACAGAGACACAAGTATGTCCTCAAGTTCCATAAGTGCACTTACATCTAGTAGTGGTTTATTACATCTTATTTTCTCAGGGGTTGCAAATTGTGGCAGTTTTCCATTTCCAAGCGACCGTTTGCATGGAAGACAAATTTAATCACTGGAAAATGGTTTATCGTGCGTTGTCAAGCGGAGGTACTATGCTTGCAAATTAGGATTGAAAGACTTATTGTTTTTTGGGAAATTCATTTGTTCACAAATTGCACACACAATGGAAGGAGTGTCTTTAATTTGTTTCATGTACGTCTGTCTTGCATTTTTCTTTCGAAGGGAAGTATGAGTAGAAAGTGTTTGCTAGTTTTCATTGGTAGTAGTGCATGGTGTTGCTTCTAAGCCATGAAAATGTGATAGTTGCATGACCATTCTGGGATATGCGACCGTACCTGTTTATGTTCTGTTGTGCACGAACAAATTTCTTTAGATTGTGATATGTGAGTTTCTCTCTGAAAGGAAGCATAGCAATGCATTTTTTTCTCTTGCGCATGACCTTTTTCAAGTTGTGGTAACTTACTCTATGTTTCTTGTCCAAGGGCACGATGACCTGATGGCAACTAGGATGAATTTCACTCTGATTCAGGTTGTCATAACTTAGTGTATTTTTTTTGTTTAAGGGGTGTATGGCCTCATCACAACTGGGACGAATTTTACGCATAAAGTTTTTCAATTTTTGATAACTTACTCTACGTTTTTTGTTTAAGCCATGTATGGCCTCATCACAAATGTGATGAATTTTGCACATGGATTTTTTGTTCAATCCCTGTATGGCCATATCGTAACCGGGAGGAGTTTCATTCTCACTAAAAATCATGTGATGCATATGCAGATTTGATGTGGTTTGGCTGGCATGGACATTCAACCCTGAACCACTGATATGTCCAAGCAAAGGTTCATAATGGATATGTGTCTTATCTGTTTTCAGCAAGAGAATGTCAATTGCTCGATCATAATTTGAATCAATAGACCAGGAATGGACAGTTCCATTTGGCAAGGCCAACCAGACTTGGAAATTTACTCTGAACATGATAGATAGTCATTTCATAAAGAATATGCAACCCTCTACATTCCCTTTTTCATATGGCAGCACTGTGTTTACAAGGTATTCTTGCCAACTTCCAATTGCCAGCATATTTTGTAGGAGATATGGCGAAAGGTGCTCACGCAATAACTTAAAATCTTGTTGGCTACCGCCTATAATTGCATTGCAAAAGGACTATATAATGTAAAGACGCAATGACTTCACATCGAACTCCGCTCCTACCAAACAACAAATTGCATTGAACAAACTATCTCCACAGCTAGACACAACAGTTGTTGCTAGTTGTAAACCATGGCATTCTATGTGATGCATAATCTGTTTCCATTGCGATTCAAGGTCTTTGCAAATGAGGGACAAGTAAATATGAGCTTCTTCAACATTTCATATGGACATTTTTCTATACAGTAGTGGTTCATAATGACCACTGACAACATTGGCATCATGGAAGAAGATGCAATATGGATTGTGAGATGCAGTTTTGTTGAATAGTAGATATCTTGTTTTTGTTTTCAATGACCATATTCCAATTGATATATTGAACGAGTTAGACAACCACCGTATACAAAATGTATCTCCCCAAAGTCCGCTCTCAAGTGCAGGCAGAATTGGAGATGCAGACAACCGCATCTTTGAAAAATACGTAGCGACATCATGTATTCCATGCAACTGCCTAAGAAAATCAGATTCCAGTTCATATTCATATGACTCCAATGCCTTAACATCACCATTTTTTAAACAACCGAGGAAATAATCTATCAATCCATTGCACAGGTCGGTCAAGGAATAAAGAAAATGAAATAGAACCTGAAATGCATTGAAAAGGAAATCCCCTACAGTATACGAGAATGCATCCAATTTAAAAAGCCCATTGTTATGCAAAACCTCGTCAATGTTTTCATGTATAATGGAGTGTGTATCTATTTCATACGAGTCAACATCTATTAATTCTTTCATCTTTTGAACTGTCATTTTGAAGTTGTTTGTTAGATACTTTCAATTTGCATGAAAACAAAGAAAAAGGGAAAAAAAGAATAAAAGTAGGAAAAAAAACGAAAGAAAAATAGGAAAACTACAAGCATAGAACTGGGTACCAATCCCCATATGTATATTTTAACCTTCTTCTTTTCAACTTCAATCCCCCCTAGTCCTCATAGAAGATGAAAAGAAAACAAACCCACACTAGAAAACGAACCAAACAAAAAGAAACAACGCAAATAAATAACACCATAAATTTACTCAGCAGAAAGATTAATTTGAACCTATTCATGGCGTGCATCCTACAAGCTTCGCAGAGCTAGAAAAAAGTTCTGTAAAATACAAAGGATAAGACAAAGGAAACAACTGGACGCAGTTTTCCAACCCACAGAATAAAATCATTCCCTGTGTCTACACCCCGACGGATGGTTTCCTCTTGTGATAGCTCCGAACTACTTTTCGAAAAACCCTTTGCATTGCAATTTTCGAAATATCTATCAATGTGGCAGCTGCCATATGAAGACGCATGGTTTCCAGGAACATAAATTAAGAGAAAAGAGAAAGATGGTCTACAACAAAATTTCTAGGCAAGGACTCCGACCATTGAAAAATACCAATGAAACGATGCCACAGAAACTTACCCGTCAACAAGGGATGACAACAACTCAGCCCCCAAAACTACAAACCACAACAACAAGTCCAACAACTTGCAAGGTTGAAGAACAAAAAACCAATGAACAACCACGAAGAGGTCCAACTGCAACTACAGGACCTCAACTTTGCAAAGTTGTATCAAACAAGAACAAGGATCATGGAATGAACCAATGAACAAGCATCGACCACTAAACCACTGATGTCGGTGGAGGACAATTCAACACAATTTCACTACAAACAACACCATCAAAAAAATGGAACGAAATTGTATTGCAATGCCTCCATACAATAAACATTTAAGATTGTCAGACCTGTTAGGTAAACACTTAAGACTGTCAAAACTGTCAAAGGGCGTAGTCCTGTGCAAACATTTAAGAAAAAATGCAGGGTGGCAAGCCCATTCTCTCGAAGCACGCTAGAATAAAGAAAAAAACACACATAATAATATGCTAGAGAATGTATTCTAGGTAGCAAAAAATGCTAAAGAAAACATTCGAACACCTTCGACCAATGCATAAGAAAATATATGATTCAAAAAGACCATATACGATGAAATACTTTGGATATGCCAACATATATAACATTGGGAATAACTACGCTGGAAATAAGACCTCCAATCCATTGTCCAATGAGATCATGACAAATATGGTACTTTTTATTATATAAAAATTGGTGTTTTCTCCCTGGTTCCATTCGTTGTCCAATCAGATCATGACAAATATGGTACTTTTTATTATATAAAAATTGGTGTTTTCTCCCTCGTTCCAACAATAAATAATATGAAGATATTTGTGGTCAATGGACAATCTAATATGAGGTCAACCAGTTATTTATCGCTATAGTCCCTCTATGCGTACCACAAGGACTAAGAGCAGCCAATTCATACAAGAACAAAAAGATGGATTCTATTCTCTAAGTTCCGCAATGGAATATGGCACACTTGAGAGTGCGTAAATGAAAAAGAGTCAATGAAATATATTAAGAATCCATGTTTAGCACTACGGTCGTATGTTGCAGAGCATCTTCAAGTATAATAATGAATCATTGAGTACGATATAGAAACACATACTACTAATGAAAGTATTGAGTACGACATAGAAACACATAATAATAACGAAAGCAGTGCGTACAACATAGAATTGTCGTGCATTCCATGTGAAGGTCAGGATAGGATGTTTGGATTGAATGTTAAATTTTTGTTTCTATTAGGTAAGATGGTGCACTAGCTTTCTTTCGTTGATGAACAATACATTTTTAACTGTGAAGAGACATTCAGGTCACCAGTGCAATCACATTAGGTGTGGGCTGATGTTTAGAGATCGAAATTGTCGACCTGCTTCGAGAATATAACCCAAACCAGTAAAAAGATGAGAACGGGTCCAAATTTACATATCGTTGTGCATCGGGTAAAACATTTCATTTAGAGTTGGCTCAAAAGAGTACCTTTTTAACCACAATTTTTCGTTCACATAAAAGAGTTTACTGAAAATGGGAATGTCTAATAGTACTTTAGTTAAAACTCTCTCATTGGATGACAGCGACGTAATTGCTCTAGAAGGAAGATGTACCAGGCTCTCATGTGTACGTCCTCTAGTGGCCCTCGAGCCTCCACCTCGTAGGATTTCTTTATAGACTTAGCATGCAGAGGTTTATGATGGAAGGTGTTAGAGGTTTGGCAATTTACTTTTCCTTAGAGCCTTAGCATGCAGAGGTTTATGATGGAAGGTGTTAGAGTCTTGGCAATTTACTTTTATTTGATGTGATGTTGGAAATGTAATCTGTTATTAACTTGATAAAATGTGAAGAGTGTGTTAGAATTAATGATTAATTTAGAGATTGGTTTGGAGTTGGTTTTGGTTTGTTGGAATTGTTGAGATATTCTCTCAACCTCCATATCTATGTTGAGAATAAGTTGGATCTGACTCCAACTATGTATATGTATTGTAATTGAGATTCAATGTGTAATACAAGTTATTATTGTGTGTGTGAATGTTGTGCAATGGCTGATCTCCATTTTTCTAATTTGGTATCAGAGCTAGGACAGTCCCAACTCTCTCATGAGAGGGACTGGAATATGATATAGATTGCAAGCTGATAGAATTGTACATATGTAGCGTAGGAGAGTGGAGAGTGTTATGAGTTTCAGTTTTTATGTGTGTTATTTTCGTGTGAAGATTTTTAACGTGCTGGAGCCATTTGAAGGAAGAAATCGCGAGACTGTGTGTAGAGGAGGAGGAATCGATCTGATAATTCAAGTGCATACGATCTATTGAATCCAGCGTCGTCTCTTGTTTAAGCTCAAGCCATGGTGAAGGATTGATCGCTCAAAAGGTCCAGATTGTGGATCAGATATGTTATAGTAAAAGGCCCACGTGAGGAAGTAGGTTGCCACAAGTTAATTGAAATTTGATGTGCTAAGGTTGGATTCGCTGCCCAAGAAGAGACCTCCATGTAATGTTCTTCAATTATCATGAGGTTGCTACCAGCGTAGCGGCATGCATTACCGGTTGAATAGGATACTGATGAATATTTAGTAGTGCACTTGATTAGCTTTCTCGTACATGATTTATCAGCTAAAGAAACTTGAATTTGAGCTAGGTTAGGGGTATATTTGATTCATTTATGAATCTTAACCTTTAATTGCTTATTTTTATTTGGTACTGATTTGGTATTCAATGTACCAACCGATCCACTGTTGGTGTGCATTTAATGCCGACCAATTAACATTTATGAGAAGAACCCAATCCAACATCATTTTCCGTTGAATTCATCAAAGATTTGATAAACTTGGAATACATTAGAATCCCGGTTACCTCTCCGAAGAAAATGGCCATCGGAAATATTTGTCTTGATATCCCGATGTGGATCAATATGAAAGAGGAGCCACCTTAGAGAATATGCCTGCCTTTATACTGATATATATATTTAATTATGAGTATTGTGAAAGTATGTGGTGTAATGGCAACAAAGTAATTACTAGTGTTGTTAGTGTGAGTTAATAGTTTAGTTAGAGTAGTAAAATAGGAACTCTTGTATCTTAATATAATGGCAGCCCCGGTTTCAAGAACAACTATTCTTATTGGAAGTCACCTTGTATAATTGAATGTTGAGGACATTCTGTATCCAAACTTCTCTTCTAGACACTGAAGGATAGCTGAAAGAAAAAATCCGACAGATGGAGGCATNCAGAGTGGGTGTAGGAGCCGATGAAGAACAGATCAGACAGAGATCTATGTTGTTATTTGAGAATTGTAATATGTGGTTTGTTTGTAATGTAATCATTAAGGGAGGGTGTTAGAATTAATGATTAATTTAGAGATTGGTTTGGAATTGGTTTTGGTTTGTTGGAGTTGTTGAGATATTCTCTCAACCTCCATATCTATGTTGAGAATAAGTTGGATCTGACTCCAACTATTTATATGTATTGTAATTGAGATTCAATGTGTAATACAAGTTATTATTGTGTGTGTGAATGTTGTGCAATGGCTGATCTCCATTTTTCTAATTCAGTGAAGTTATATGAACCGTCATGGACCTCTTGGAAGACTAATCCAAACCTCAAGCTATTTATTTATACTTGGAAGACTAATCCAAACCTCAAACTATTTATTTATAGATGTATATGAGAAATACACATTCACCCTTATCTCAATTTTGCGTTCTAACAGTAGTATTAGAGCCCCTCAAATTAGCTATGATAGTTGTCGATCGCTGATTTTTTTGTCTCGTGCGTTTCATTCCGTCCTGAAGAAACGTTTATTTGTCGGCTTGACAATCTGCAGGTCTGTGCTTCTTCCTCTGCTAGTAAAAACACCTCTGCATTACTTTGCTTGCCTCCCAATATCCTCTGCATTCAAGTCTCTCCCTCTGGTAGATTCTCTGAGCATGCATGACCGTTTACACTCCTCTCGGTTTGCGTGAAGTCACTTCTCTTCGCATTAGGGTTTCGAGTGCTTGTTTCTACGACATTTTTTCATTTTTTTGGTGTGCACTTAGGTCGGGTTGATCCTAGATCATAATCCAAGCCCTCTAGAACACAGGATTAAAACCCTAAGTTGGCTTTGCAATACTCATTGTTGTGTTTGACTGATGAAGTCAAGGACAAAGGATTGGCTTGTTTCAATACCGCATCTCTGTAACATTTGGAGCGAAAATCCATAATTGCTCGCACACAGAAGACGCCCTTCTGGAGGATTGCAAGCTATCCAGTCCTGCAAACTTGAACTTTAAAAGAGTAACCAACCAAAAAAGAGTGATAAAACCATTACATCGATATTAAATCATGTTCTTATCAGCAAGCACGACTCTAGGAATTCGATTCCCCAACAAGAGAAGTCTAGGTAAAGCCTAACAAAAATATGCCAAAATAATTTTGGCCACGGTCCATGAAGGAAATGTTAGTAATGGGAAGTCCCTTAGAGCTGCCATGAGAGGGTATGCGTTCATTTTTCTTAATAGCTAACAAAACACAACATAACTGCAACTTGCATTGAACAAAAACATGACAACGATTGAACCGAAATCCTTCGGAAAAGAAACCCAACATGGTTGTAGGGTTTCCTCTAGATGAGCTTGCGAGATTACTTCTCCAATCACTCAGATCGGGAACAATCTCATATTAGTGATTCAGAGTGATTGGGACCGTTGGAGTCTCCCTTCTCAAGGTTTTCGTTACGCTCAAGCACCAACAATGAGATCGCTTGTCATCTCTATTATTACCAAATGGGCTTTTGCATATTTTTTAGTGGATGAGTGGGTATCTAGCGTGGATAACAGGGTTGTTCTCCATCTCTGTTCGACCATTAGATTGCATTGTTGTTTGTTGTTTTGCAATATGGTCCCCCTTTAGATGTGTTGCTCCTAACTTCCTCAACTTTCGAGTCCAAGTTTTTAAATTATGACAAGATTGTTCTTGTTGAGTTTTTTCGCACCATGGTTTTGTCATTTTCAGAATCTAACTACAATTTGGAAAAGAGATCGGCTGTATTTTTTGAAAAAGCTTACTAGTGCCAATACATCGAGGCTTGTAAGCTCCACCCTGTCTGGAGGAGAAAAGTTCATCTCAAGTTGCTCGAGAGCAAAGGATTCAATTGCAAAAGGTGTCCTTCTAGTGCCAATACATCGGGGCTTGTAAGATCAACCACGTCTGGAAGAGAAAAATTCATCTCAAGTTGCTCGAGAGCATAGGATTCAATTGCAAAAGTTGTCCTTGCACCTTCATAAAGTATTAGAAACTCCTTTCCATCACGACTGGCCTCTTTTGGTGAACTCGACGTGAAACAAACACAACCTTATGATCTAGAGTAATCAGAGCCAGCTTTTTGTGTGTTTTCAAAGACATTCCGACCTGAAAAGTGAATCTAATTTTCCATCTAATTTTCCTTGGCCTCATTCACTGTGGGCATCGCTAAGCCCTAACAACTTTGAATTTTCAGAAGAACCAACCTGACTTGAAGATAGACAACTTCTCTTTCTTGGCCTTCTCCACCATTTTTTATTCCATTTATCATATTGTGTGAGGGGAAGCCTCTCCTCGTTTCTTGTTTAATTTAGGAACTTAACAAGTTGTTCCTTACATCTACTTGACATATCTTTCTCCTAATAAGAACTTGTGAAATTTTGGGACTACTTGAATATCTTGACTACTTGAAATCTCAAAATTCAATGAACAATCATCATAACATAAATTCAATGAGATAAATTAATTATAGGTTGAGTGCACTAAGTTGGTGGACAATAAAGTGGCAACAGAGAAGGAACTCACACTCGCAAGTGTTTCTAGGAACATGTGTATGTTTCTAGGAATGCACACGTGTTTCTCATGTGTGAGGTTTGACAAACCCCAAACATCCACTCAGTAAGACATGTAGGCACATTCCAATGATGTGCATTCTCTAGAAGGTACACGTGTGCATTCCTAAAACAAATTGAATCAAAAATAACGTGCATGCATTCCTAAAGATCATGTGCACTATTATTAACACAAACTCATGC
>SNQJ01S0142607.1:24634-39059 GCA_010110895.2 Picea sitchensis
TATGGAGAGAGATGGGGGAGATGTTGGGTTGTTATATTCATTGTAGTGAAAGTATAGTAGAGGTGAATTGACTGATGGTCGAAGTCTATTTAGATCGCGAACAGGTCGAATTCGAGGTAGATTGATAGCAAGTCGAAGATTGAGGAAGTCGACCGTGTAAAGTCGAAGTTGAAGATATTGACAGATGTGAGAGGACCAACTAGAGACAGAATGAAATCCCATTGGTAATCGACTGGTAAACCCGACTTGGAGACGACTGTAACAAAATCTCAAAATTTACGGGATTGGTATCCAATGATATGCATGGATCTGTAACCATTTTTGGGCGCCAATATTTAGTTTTTTTCTTGCTATAAATCCTATAAATAGGAGTGTTGTAAGGCCATAAAGGCTTTTGTTGTAAGGTAATAATAGGATGCAATTTTTCAGTTTAATGCATGTGTAAGTGTAGGTTGTTGGTCATGCATATGTAAGTTGATTTGGCTACAAGGTTGTTCCTTCCTGTGCAAGAGGATATGATGTCGATTGTGTCTTAGGCTTGGACCAAGGTTAGACATGTAACCCTTTATTTTGAATGAATAAGACAACAAGAGTGAAGAACGCTCAAAGGAATGTTGGTTTTCCTGGTTAAGGGTTTCCAGGGTAAAATATCAGTGTACTATGTGATTTCTTGTGTCATTTTCTTTCTTGATTAAATTCTTCTTCTCTTGTGCTAGGATTAGTGTGAAAGTGTCCTACATTTCTTGACATGTGGTATCAGATCTTCGGTATTCCCTTACAAGTGAGTGATCATAGCAGTGTAATGCTATGGCCAATATATCAGATCTTGATTTTCCAATATTGAATCTATGAACTAAACCTTAGGTACAATAAGAGTCGTAACTCATAAATTGTTTTAAAGATCGTGGTAAAAAATGGAGAGGAGTTCCAGAATAGAGATATAAAGATTCAATGGCCGTAATTTTGAGCTTTGGAAGATTAAAATGGAATATATTCTTGAGAATCGAGAACAATGAAGAGTGATCTATCCAGGTACCCAGCTGACAGACATGTCGATGGAAGAATGAGAGAAACTAAAAAGAAAAGCAAGAAGTGTGATACATCTTTGTCTTGTAGATTTGGTGTTGCTGAATGTATCAGGTGAAGATTTAGCCAAGAATCTGTGGGACAAGATGGGAATATTATACTAGTAAAAATCTATGGTAATTAAGTTGTTTCTCATAAAGAAACTGTATCTTCTGAGGATGAGTGATGGAAGTTCGGTGACTGGGCATTTAAATGCGTTTAATACTGTGTTAATACAGTTATCGTCTATGGATTTAAAGATCATTGATGAGGATAAGTGTATCATCCTATTATGTTCTTTTCCAAACTTCTGGGATAGCTTAGTCGTGGGTATTGGGAGTAATGCAACCACACTAGCACTAGAGGATGTGGTTTCTTCTCTGTTGTTGGAAGAAATGAGAACAAAGAACATGGAAGGATCGACCAAACATTCTCTGGTAGTGAGAGGTCGACCGGTAGACAAAGATAAATGCAGATTCTCTGGTAGAAACTTCAAGTCAAAGTGTAGATATAAATACTTGGCTTAGTCGACGCAAAGATGCTAGAAATGCAGTAAAGCTGGGAATTATAAAAAGGACTGCAAGTCGAAGGAAACAGTGTTGGATCTAATGATATGAAGAAAAAAAAGGAGTGTAATTCGAAGGAAGCAAAATGCAATGTTGAATCCGACGATAAGCAGTCGATTGAGAGAAAGATGACCTTGGGGAAGGGAGGTGATGTGTACCTAGTTTACACCAGTACATAGTCAGATCAAGATGTCTGGTTGATCAACTTAGGATCATCCTACCATATGAAACCACATAAAGAATGGTTCGGTGAATATGAACAATATGACAGGGGTAATGTTTTTTTGGGGAACGACTCGACAACCAGAATTCTCAGACGGGGAAGAGTCTCAGTGACACTCTAGTATGGGAGGAAAAGAACCTTTCCATTTTTGCTACACATTTTGGGTTTGGAAAGAACCTAATATTTGTCAGTAAGATGAGTGATGTCGGTGTGCATACTTTGTTTCATGAGGATTCGTGTAAGATGGTGAGAGGTGTGATGGTCTTAATGAAAGGATCTCAGATTGGTACCATGTACAAGATGTTAGGGAATGTCGACTCAAATGGATGAAACAAAATCATTGATCCTGAAATCAACTTGAATGTGACTTGACCTGACTCAATGTCGACACAACTAAACTCGACTCGATCCAAGTCAGTTCAAACTGACTCGACAAGACATGATGAACTTGACCCGACTAGGTTATGGCACGAGAGGATGGGACACATTGGATACAAAGTACTTTCAACTATGCAAAGAAAAGGTATGGTCGAAGGTTTTCCTGAATGTGGTTTAGAATTATACCTCTGTGAACATTGCATATATGGGAAACAAAGTTGGGTGAGGTTCCCATCTAGAGCGACAAGGGAAAATGAGATTCTAGAACTGGTGCATAGAGATGTGTTTGGCCTGGTTACATTGCCTTCACTTGGTGGATCCCTATATTATATCTCCTTCATAGATTATTTTTCCAGGAAGACATGGATATATTTCCTGACGTAGAAATCATAGGTTTTTGAGTGATTTAAGGAGTTTAAATCTCGCATTGAAAACAAAACAGAGAAGAGGATTAAAGTGATGAGAACTGACAATGGTGGTGATTTTGTAGAAAGGAATTATATTAGTTCTATAAGAATAGTGTCATAGCATGCCAAAATACTACACCATATACCCCACGAAAAAAATGGAGTTTTCGAGAGAATGAACAGAATGTTGATACATAAGGAAAGGAGCATGCTCGGTGGTGTTGGGATCAGACAAGAATTATTGGCAGAGGAAGTTAAGACTGCAAGATATCTAGTGAATATGTCTCATTCATCAGTGCTAGTTGACATGACTCCAAATAAGGGATGGTCTGGTAAGAATCCATCGGTGGAACATCTCAAAGTATTTGGCTAATGTTCCCAAGGAAAAGAGGACACAGTTGGACAATAAGGCAGTCAAATGTATTTTCATCAAATATAAAGAAGGGATGAATGGATAGAAGCTCAGGGATCCTGCATCAAGGAGAAGAGTGCACAATCGATATGTGGGCTTCAAAGAATTCAGAGGTAAATTCGAGCCTCAGGAAGTTGTTCAGAATAAGAATTGTTAGGATATTTAGACACTTAGGAGTTAGTTAATATATGTACTTGGTATAATGTTTTGTTAGGTAAAAGTGTGTTTCTTATTGTGTTTCTTTAGTATGCATTAGTATGCATTTGTAGATAGGAAATCTCAGGGTCACGATTTGTTTTTGACATAGAGTGATCTAATGGTTCATATTTTCCTCCATCTTAATGACCATTGATCCATGTATTAACACGTGATTGGTCCATTCTATCTATTTAAAGAGAATGGAGGGTCATTTGTCGATGATTGATTGTGAGAAAACCTCTTGTAAAATATCTCTGTAATCGTTTTATTTTGCATTAATAAACTGCTCCAAGTGGTCACGTTGGCTAGGGTTGTGGATGTTTCCCCATAGGGGTTTTACCACATCAAAACATCAGTGTGTTCATATTTGATCTGGTTGTGTGAGTGTTTACTAAATTTGTTCATCCTTTGTTGGAATACCTGTGTCGTCGAACATGGAATCAGAGCTTGTTTGAAGACCCGCTCCTGTTGTACATCGAGATCGTGAAGCCGAGTTTCCCCATCTCCATTTTATGTCATTTTAGTACATTTATGGGCTAAGAAGATTCTTCCATTGCATCTGAAGCACTCATTTTAGTCAGGAAAACTTTTTGTTTCACCCGAAAAGGTTTCATTTTGCCCAATAAACGACCATTTCAGTCAGATCCGGAGGTATAAAGCTTGAATACGCATTTTTTTAATTTTTCCAGACTATTATTTTGGTTTTATATTATTTGTTTCCGGGTTTCTACTCTTTTAGATTTGCATATTCTCTTTTCCTCATGCCCTGTGTGATCTTGGAAATTCATAAACATATAGGAAAAGGTGCATCTTCCGAGTAAGCTAATCGATATCTAACCCTTGTTGTCATCGAGAAGTGGAATTTGTTTCTTGTGTAAAAAGATTTTTTTAGCACACTCTCCAGGGTCATCTTCCACAAAAACAACAACAACAACAACAATCGCAATCCTCTTGCTAAACAATACAATATGTTTTGCTAAACCATTTGGTTAAAAGTTTCCTTCTTAAGTAAGAGGTCTTGAGTTCAAGTCTCTCTTTTTGTTACCTTTTTTGAAAAAGTTCATGCTCAAATTGTAAATTGTATTTCACTTCAAGTATAAAAGTGAATCGCTATAAGTGGCTTTAATATTTTATTTTAGAGTTATTTATTTTGCATGCAGCTTCTTTTTAAGAAAGTAACTTCATTGTAAAAGTGATCCCCACTTCTCTTTATAAAAGTGGGTCACTTCATAAAGCAACGTACACCACCACATGGTCCTTTGGTTACCGTTTATGCATTTTTTTAAAAGGGCATAACTTTCACATCCAAAGTCCATTTTTAGTGCCATTTTTTTTAAAACCGCATAATGTTTTGAGATCTTTCCATCCTGATCATCAGTTTCAGTTTTTAAATCCATATTATCTACATGTTTAATATGGCTTCTTCCAATAATCTTTTTCTTACTACACCAACTAATTCCAATGGAAATCTCATATGGGGGATTTATTAAGAAGTAAAGGATTGTACCGGATTACCTTGAGAAAGGAAAAAGAACCCAATGATGCTCATAAGAAAGTAAAATAGGCTAATAGGAGTGATCAAGCACGTGGAATAATTGGAATGTCCATGTCTCCTTATTTAAGGTTCAACCTTAAAGAAATTGATGACCACGATGAATCTTGGCAAAAGATTGAAACTTTGTTTAGTAAACTCAATATTATTTGAGAACAACAATTAGAAAATCAAGTACTAACTTTAAATCAAAGTGATTTTTCTTTCATTGGAAACTATCTATCTAAGTTTAAAACACTCATAATTTTATGTGAAGAATGTAGATAAAGATGGAGGAAGGGCATTTCATCTATATTATTCTCTCTAAGCTAGGTAGTGCATATTCTATGTTGGTCTCTACCCTTTATGTGATGAGAGAGGCTCTAGGGAAAACTCATAAAAAACCCACTCTTGAGTCGTTTTGTGTTGCTCTGATAGAGAGGAAGATAAGCTTGTACAACTTGGAGTGATCAACACTCCAGGTACCTCCAACAAAGCCTTAGTTCCCCAACAAAAAGATAAACCCAAGTATCCCAAGAAGTGATGCAGGAGCATCGCCCACACATCAAGCGAGCCAACGCGGAAGCATTGGACAGTTGGACAAGCCAACACACATTTTGAAAACACTTTGGGATTGTTGCGCAAATCCTAAATGAAGATTTAATGAAGCACACTTTGTATATTGTAAATGGACCTTGAGTGGATAGCTCTCGTCCTTTAGTAGATAGACAACATTTAAGATAGTTAATGCAATTAGATAAGAATTAAATTCTAGATTTGATAGCTTTAGAGCGCAGGAGGGAAAACGGAATATAGACACCCTCATTTTACATTGTAAAAAAGAATCAATTCAGAAGCAGGAAGAAGAGAGTAAGCAGAGAGCTGTGTAAAGAACACCCATGTATAGATATTTGAATTAATAGAAGAAAGCTTTGATTCAAATCCATGGTTTGTGTTGTTCTCTATGTATTGATGTTGATATGCTCATGAATGTTTGCTTCCTGTTATACATTTGCTTTTATATATTGTGTATGTGATTTCATGTGTGAATTGAAGTTTGAGAGAAGGAAAGAATGAGTTTCAATTGTTTCTCTATTTGAGCCAAGAGATTCCTGCAAGGAGTGCAGTCGAATTGTCTGCAAGGAGTGCGTTGACAGAGGGTTCAGATAGAGATAACTTTTGTCTCATTAATCCCAAAGGTGTCGTTGGGCATAGGAGCCGTGCAAGGAGTGCGCAGGCCAACGAAGCTTCAGGTTTGCAAACCTGAGGAAATTGTTGAGAGACTACTGCTGCAGGAGTGCGCAGAGTCGAGGAACTTCAACACTTAGATGTTTGTTGAGGGATTGCCGCAAGGAGTGCGTGAAAAGGGGTTTTCAGAAAGACTCGAGAGTTGTGAGAAATATCAGAAGGTATAGAACCTTGAGTAATCACCAAGGGAAGCGAGACAAGTTATGCCTGGAAGGATGGAAAGAAGTGTTGTGAGTTACATGCAATTGGACGGGTTCCGCAGAGGAACACTTAGTCATTTGGTGGATCAAGAAAGGGAGAACAGACGGTCGAAATCCTTCGGGGAGATCCCGTGAAGTTCTGAGGGCCATTAGATCTCACGGAAGCGCAAGGAGGTTACGACGAGAACATCTGAAGGTTTAAATCTCAGGAGGGGCAGAGTTGTCGATCCAAGTCACAAGGACCGTCAGATTTACATGAGATATCGTGTACCGGGGATTCGCGAGTCGAAGCTCCAAGTTTTTGCAACGGGAATTGCGATATCGCAATCCGCGATATCCCAACGAGCCCAGAACCGTCCATTATTTGGGATGCGTGTCATAAGATCCAGAGAAGTCGAGGTTCGGCGTATCAGAGGTCTTGAGAACAAGACATGCAGACAGTTTGGAATCGTGATCTGCGATATCCCAACGGGAGAGTTGTGTGGGTCACAACAGGAGTTACTGGAAGACAGGTGGCGTACCATATCGGGGATCGGGAAAAGGCAAGTCCTGAATCCATTGACATCAAGATTCGCGATCCCACAAATTCTGAAATCTCGATCGAAGCGATGGGAAGTGGAAAGGTCAAATCGCACATGCGCATCGGAGATTCGGCGCATCGGGTATTGGGAGTCAGAAAACCACAGTGTTCGATATCGCGATAGAGTAGAATTCCCGACAAAATTAAGGTAAAGTCAGCATTGACCAACCATCGGGTCTCGGGGATTCGAGAGCCCAGTGATCGACCATTAACTCGCGAAGTCGTGATTTCCGATTTCCCAATATGTAAGGAGAAGGGGAATCGCGAGAAGAGATTTGTGGGTGCAGATTTCCTGACAGGGAAATAGAAGAGCTATTCAAAAAAAAATCGGGCCGAGAAGAAGGAAGATCATGTGGGAGCGGGCGTGCCTGCGAGTGCGGCTGCGTTAGGAGTGGTATCAGAGCTCAGAAATATTCTTTGCTTTCTGTAGAAGAGAAGAGAATTCGTCATGCCAGCCATGAGAGAAACACAGTCACCCGATCCAAAGGATAGGGAGGTGCAGAGGAGAAGAGGCAGGCAGATAACCAATCCAGAAATGGAGAGACAGATGCGTGATCTACGAGCAAGACTCGAGGACATGGAGACAGCGCAAAGATGCACATCTAGTGCAATGGATCTCAGTGATTCCAAGAGCGAGATTGAGGTTGAACGCGAGGAGGAATTTGCATCCGAGGATGAATCAAACGAACATTTGATCAAAGCTATTGCCAAGATGGGTGCAAGAGCAAAGATGGACATTCCAATTTATGAGGGAAACTTGGATGCAGAAGAGCTACTAGATTGGATTAGAGCTCTTGATACATACTTTGATTATGAAGATATCGAAAAGGATAAGAAATTCAAGCATGTTGTCACGCACTTGAAGGGTCATGCAGCATTATGGTGGGATGAGCTACAAGATGATAGACGCTACAAGGGAAAGCAAAAAATCAAGAGTTGGGATCGAATGATTGCAAAGATGAAGGCAAATTTCATCCCGAGAGACTATCAAATTACTCAGTTCAGGAGGATGCAGAACCTGAGACAGAAGCTGATGAGAGTGAAAGAATACATTGAGGAATTCTATCGACTGGACATCAGGGAAGGTCATCGGGAGATCGATGATGAGAAGGTTGCCAGATATCTGAATGGTCTGAGATACGACATTCAAGATGAATTGAGTATGGTAACCATCAGAACAGTGGAGGATGCTTATCAGATGGATTTGAAAGCTGAAGAGAAGTTGAGCCGTAAGTCAGGTCAGCGAGGGCGAGGCAGGAGCTAGCCCAGAGGCAAGTCAGTTGCACAGGGAAGCACCCAGAATCCCAGGGAGGAATGGAAGAAGTCTCAGGGTAAAGTAGAAAGAGGTGGAACCTCACAGTGAGGGCCATACGTTGAACAAAGAGGGCAGGATAATGAACAGAGCGGAGGATATGTTGACAACAACACTTTTCCTCATACCAGAGGTAGAGGAAGAGGAAGATGTGGAGTAATCACTTGCTTCATGTGTGGGAAAAAAGGGCACAAGTCATTAGAGTGTCTAGAGAAAAAGAAGGATGGAGGAGAAGCTCACATCACCGAAGCGCAGAAGCGGGATGTTGAAGCCGAAGATGCTGAAGGCAGGAGGTCACTGATGATGCGTAAAGTTCTTTTAACACCCAGAAAAGATGTGGAGGACTCAGTCCAAAGAACCAGACTTTTCAGAACAGCTTGCAAGACCAAGGACAGGGTATGAAAGGTCATCGTAGACAGTGGTAGCATGGATAATCTCGTTTCAACCGAGATGGTAGAAAAGCTGGAGCTGGAGACGACTGATCATCCAAGCCCATAAAGAGTTTCGTGGCTACAAAAGGGACACCAGGTAACTGTTACTAAACAATGCTTGGTTGAATTTAAGATAGGAGGGTACAATGATAAGATCTTGTGTGATGTTATTCCCATGGATGTTTGTCATCTATTGTTGGGTAGACCATGGCAATATGACAGAAATGTGATTCATGATGGGAGAATGAACACATATACCCTGGAGAAGAATGGGAGAACCCATATGTTGCTTCCGATAAAGGATAAGGAGGTGAATCCGAAAGTAAGCAACACAGTACTTCTCATGAGTGGGAAG
This sequence comes from Picea sitchensis, assembly GCA_010110895.2. Taxonomy (NCBI): domain Eukaryota; kingdom Viridiplantae; phylum Streptophyta; class Pinopsida; order Pinales; family Pinaceae; genus Picea; species Picea sitchensis. The sequence goes on from SNQJ01S0142607.1 coordinate 33,541, forward strand.
GAACTTCTTACAGAGGTGAAGAAGAAAGAGGATCCACAATTCTTTGTGGTCAGAAAGCTGAGAATTGTTCTGACTAGCACAAGAGTGGATGATCTACCAGAAGAGGTTCAGGAACTGCTGGGAGAGTTCGCTGACATTGTGGTGGATGAATTACCTCGTTCGTTGCCACCGATGAGGAGTGTGAGTCATCATCTAGAACTCATACTAGGGGCTAGTTTGTCGAACAAAGATGCGTACAGGTTGACACCGCAAGAAAATGAAGAGGTCAAGAAGTAGGTTTGGGAGCTGCTGAACAAAGGATTGGTCAGGGAAAGTTTGAGCCCGTGTGTCATTCCAACGGTACTCAGTCCGAAGAAATATGGGGGTTGGAGAATGTGTACCGACTCAAGAGCCATCAACAAGATAACCATCAGGTACAGGTTTCCATTGCCGCAGATGGACGATTTAATGGACTGCTTGAGCGGAGCCAAGTATTTTTCAAAGGTTGATTTGAAAAGTGGATATCACCAGATTCGCATGAGAGAAGGCGATGAATGGAAGACGGCCTTCAAAACCAACGAAGGGTTGTATGAATGGCTAGTCATGTCATTTGGCTTGAACAATGCACCAAGTACCTTTATGAGGTTGATGAACGAAGTCCTAAGGGAGTTCATCGGGAAGTTTGTCATTGTGTATTTGGATGACATACTAATTTTCAGTAAGACGAAGGCTAAACATCTGAAGCATTTGGCCATTGTAATGAAGAAACTACAGCAGGAGAAGTTGTTGATTAACATGAAGAAATCCTCATTTATGAAAACAGAGCTCATTTACTTGGGTTTTGTTATTTCAGCGAATGAGTTGAGGATGGATCCGGATAAGGTCGAAGTGATAAAGAATTGGCCATCACCGAGAAATGTATTTGAGGTGAGAAGTTTTCATGGACTAGCTAGTTTCTACGAGAATTTCATCACGAATTTCAGTGGGGTTAGCACAGCGATGATGGATACATTGAAGAAGTGGCATAAGTCTTTTCACTGGACAACAGAGGCTAAGAAGAGCTTCAATCTGTTGAAGTGGAAGATCACGGAACAACTAGTGTTGGTGTTGTCGGATTTCCTGAAGACATTTCAAGTGAAATGTGAAGCAAGTGGATTTGCTATAGGAGCGGTCTTGAGTCAGGAAGACAGACCGATTTCATATTTCAGCGAGAAGTTGAATGAGGAAAAATTGAAATACTCCATGTATGATAAGGAGTTTTATGCTATCATATAGGCACTGAAGAAGTGGAGGCATTACTTGATCCCAAAGGAATTTGTTTTATATAGTGATAATCATGCATTACAGTTTTTGAATCAACACGAGAAGTTGAATCAGAGACATGTAAAATGGGTAGAGTATATGCAGAATTTCACATGTGTGATTAAACATATTTCAGGTACTGCTAACAAAGTGGTTGATTCTTTGAGCAGGAAGTGTTTGCTGTTGCAGGAGTTCTGAGTCAATACCTTAGGTTTTGACGATCTCAGGGACATGTACGCAGGTGATGCAGATTTTGGAGAGGCGTATGAAGCAGCTGAGAATCCAGTTCTTAGGGACCGAAGCCAGTGGATAGAGTACGTGATCCAAGAAGGGTTGTTGTTCAGAAGCAATCAGTTGTGTATTCCAAATTGCTCCATGAGGGAGAACTTGTTAAAGGAGAAGCACAGTGGTGGATTAGTAGAGCATTTTGGCCATGACAAAACATTCGCGAAATTGAATGAGTCATACTTTTGGCTGGGAATGTGAGCAGATGTCAAGAGATTCATAGACAGGTGTAGAATTTTCCAGCATTCAAAGGGAAGAAAACATAATGCAGGATTCTACCAGCCATTGCCCATACCAGAGAGACCGTGGGAGGCGATAAGCATGGATTTTGTATTAGGGTTGCCAAGGACACAAAGGGGTGTTGATTCAATCTTTGTGGTAGTGGATAGGTTTTCCAATATGGCACATTTTATCTCATGCCAGAAAACCAGCGATGCGACTCACATCGCAAATCTGTTTTTCAAAGAGGTCATTCAACTTCATGGGTTGCCGAAAAGCATAGTTTCGGACAGAGACATGAAATTCATAGGAAATTTCTGGAGGACCTTATGGAAGAAGCTGGGAACTAACTTGGCGTTTAATTTGTCTTATCATCCTCAGACGGATGGGCAGACAGAAGTGGTCAACAAAAGTCTGGAAGACTTTCTCAGAAGCTTGGTGACTGAGCACCACAGCAGTTGGGATCAGATATTACCACAGGCAGAGTTTGCATACAATGACTCAGTGAACTGGAGCACAGGCCGAAGTCCATTTCAGGTTGTCTATGGGATGCATCCAAGAGGAGTTTCTGAACTGAGGGATTCAGAATAGACTGCGACTAGCAACGCTGGTGCAGAAGAATTCGCTGAAGTGATGAAGGAACTTCACAGCAGGGTGAAGGAGTGACTGCTAAAATCAAGCCAGGAGTACAAGCACAGAGCTGACCAACGAAAGAGACAACTTCGGTTCGAGGTTGGTGAATTAGTCCTGGCGCACTTGAGAAAAGAAAGGTTCCCGAGAGGAACATACAATAAATTGAAAATGAAGAAAATCGGGCCATGTAAGGTCTTGAGAAAATTTGGAGAAAATGCTTATGAGATTGAATTACCCGATGGGATCGGAATATCTTCGATATTCAATATCTTAGATTTATACCCATATAGGGCTGGAGAAGTAGAGACTGGAACTGAGAAGCCAGTGATCCAATGGATAAAACAAATGCCAGTTGCAGAGAAGCCGCAGATGGAATGCATACTAGACAAGAGAGTGGGTAAAAAGACCAGGAGGAAAGAATACTATGAGTATCTAGTCAAATGGAAAGGCCACCCAATGGAAGATGCCAGCTAGAAGAACGAAGCAAAGATTCTGAAACATGGACAGATCGTGCAAGAGCTCATGGACAGGAGCCCATGAAAATTTTCAAGCGCGGGAGTATGATGCAGGAGCATCGCCCACACATCAAGCGAGCCAGCGCGGAAGCATTGGACAGATGGACAAGCTAGCACACATTTTGAAAACACTTTGGGATTGTTGTGCAAATCTTAAATGAATATTTAATGAAGCGCACTTTGTATATTGTAAATGGACCTTGAGCGGATAACTCTCGTCCTTTAGTAGATAGAAAACATTTAAGATAGTTAATGCAGTTAGATAGGAATTAAATTCTAGATTTGATAGCTTTAAAGTGCAGGAGGGAAAACGGAATATAGACACCCTCATTTTACATTGTAAAAAAGAATCAATTCAGAAGTAGGAAGAAGAGAGGAAGCAGAGAGCTGTGTAAAGAACACCCATGTACAGATATTTGAATTAATAGAAGAAAGCTTTGATTCAAATCCATGGTTTGTGTTGTTCTCTATGTATTGACGTTGATATCCTCATGAATGTTTGCTTCCTATTATACATTTTCTTTTATATACTGTGTATGTGATTTCATGTGTGAATTGAAGTTTGAGAGAAGGAAAGAATGAGTTTCAATTGTTTCTCTATTTCAGCCAAGAGATTCCTGCAAGGAGTGCAGTCGAATTGTCCGCAAGGAGTGCGTTGACAGAGGGTTCAGATAGAGATAACTTTTGTCTCATTCATCCCAAAGGTGTCGTTGGGCATAGGAGCCGTGCAAGGAGTGCGCAGGCTAGCGAAGCTTAAGGTTTGAAAACCTGAGGAAATTGTTGAGAGACTACTGCTGCAGGAGTGCGCAGAGTCCAAGAACTTTAACACTTAGATGTTTGTTGAGGGATTTCCGCAAGGAGTGCATGCAAAGCGGTTTTCTGAAAGACTCGAGAGTCGTGAGAAAGATCAAAAGGTATATAAACTTGAGTAATCACCAAGGGAAGTGCAGACAAGTTGTGCCTGGAAGGCTGGCAAGAAGTGTCATGAGTTACGTGCAATTGGATGGGTTCCGCAGAGGAACACTTAGTCATTCGGTAGATCAAGAAAGGGAGAATAGACGGTCGAAATCCTTCAAGGATATCCCACGAAGTTCTGAGGGCCGTTAGATCTCGCGGAAGTTCAAGGAGGTTACGGCGAGAACGTCCGAAGGTTTAAAGCTCAGGAGGGGCAGAGCCGTCGATTCGAGTCACAAGGACCATCAGATTTACACGAGATATCGTGTATCGGGGATTCGCGAGTCGAAGCTCCAAGTTGTTGCAACGGTAATTGTGATATCGTGATCTGTGATATCCCAACAAGCCCAGAACCATCCATTTTTTTGGACACGTGTCATAAGATCCAGAGAAGTCAGGGTTCGGCGTATCGGAGGTCTTGAGGACAAGACACGCAGACAGTTTGGAATCGCGATCTGCGATATCCCGACGGGAGAGTTGTGTGGGTCACAACAGGAGTTAGTGGAAGATAGGTGGCGTACCATATCGGGGATCGAGAAAAGGCAAGTCCTGAATCCGTTGACATCAGGATTCGCGATCCCACGAATTCCAAAATCCCGATTGAAGCGACGGGAAGTGGAAAGGTCAACTCGCACGTGCACATCGGAGATTCGGCGCATCGGGTATTGGGAGTCGGCAAATCACAGTGTTCGATATCGCGAGTGGAAAAATCACGATAGATCAGAAGTCCCGACAGAATTAAGGTAAAGTAAAAATTGACCAACCATCGGGTCTCGGGGATTCGAGAGCCCAGTGATCGACTATTAGACTCGCGAAGTCACGAGTTCCGATTTCCCAATAAGTAAGGAGAAGGGGAATCGCGAGAAGAGATCTGTGGGTGCATATTTCCCGACAGGGAAATAGAAGAGCTATTCAAAAGTTCTTTGGGCCGAGAAGAAGGAAGATCCTGTGGGAGCGGGCGTGCCTGCGGGTGAGGCTGCGTCAAGAAGCAACATCCTCGCTAAAAAAACAAGAAACATAAGGGTCTCAAATTTGCTCAGACAACTTCAACTCCTATTGGTGAAAAAGGAGAAAAATATAAAAATAAGAAGACTGACAGACATTGCAACTTTTGTGATAAATATGGTCACGATGAGTCCAAATGTTTCAATAAGATGGCATCTTTAAAAGTAGCGATGAAGAAGCACAACATCAATATTGATTCTACTTCTTATTCTTCTTATCATGGACATGTACTTTCTACTTATGGTTTCTCCTTCAATACAACTTTTACTTCTTCTTTTGATGAGTGGCTTACTGATTCGAGAGCATCTTACCATATGTCTAAGGATAAAGACATATTTTCTGCTCTAAATGAATGTAACACCAACAAAATATGTGTTGGTGATGATAGATCTCTTAGTGTTGTAGGAGCTGGAACAATTCAAATAGATAATGGTCATTTCAATGATGTATTATGTGTTCCAAGTATTTCTTGTAACTATTGGAGTTACTTCACACACACCTAGGATTTATTTTTCCTAACGTTATTCCTTGTTTATTAGTCATAATTAGTCATTATCTAGTCTCCTATATTTTAGGGGAGAATATTCCACCTGGAGAATGTTCTCTTTCAGTTGACACTTCAGTTTG
>SNQJ01S0142608.1:17536-30438 GCA_010110895.2 Picea sitchensis
CACTTCTTTCATGTGCTCATTGCCTTTTCATGTGGTGGGTTGTTTAGCTAGATTACTTTTCCACAGATTATATTAGAGATTTGCTCACCACCAGATCAGAGCCCAGCCAAATTAGTATTACTTGATTTATTATTGAATGGCTAGATGGGATTGATTTCCACCTTGTAGACTGTATGTTTGCTGGATGGGATTGATTTCCACCTTGTAGACTGTATGTTTGCTGGATGGGATTGATTTCCACCTTGTAGACTGTATGTTTGCTGGATGGGATTGATATCTACCTTTTAGACTGTATGTTTGGAATTGTGGCTTGTACGATAAAGAAGATGAAACTGGTTTAGACTTTATGTTTGGAACTTTGACCTTAACGGTAAAGAATAGGAAACGATATATCTGCATCATGCTTATAATTTCATTGACCAGACTGCATCTGACTGACTAACATTTCATAGGATCATATATATCAATCAATTATTATTTCAGGTTATAGGTATTGGAACAAATTAGATAATATGAAAATTATCCACTTCTGAAAAACCTGGTCCCAAATTTTTAAGGGTGGATTATTTTTCTGATATTACACTATGATTGTATTTGATATGAATGACTTCGAAACGTTCAAATTATTAGTAAATTTAATTACATGGACACAATTAATGATCTTTTAACTTTATTTAACCTTTTCGTGTTCTCAGCCGGGACGTAACCGTTGTGCTAGTTCTAACTCTTTCATATTCTCAGTTCAGTCAATGTGTATTTAATAGATTATTTACTGTAGTAGATTATTTACTGAATTAGAGATTTTCATGGAATTGGTGTCAATTAGGGTTTTCTTTAACTACTAGCCGGATTTTTACTACGTTTTTAGGATTTTTTTTTAACTATAGACCGGATTTTTACTGCCTTGAAAATTTTACCGACCACAAGCGGTGGTGCGGATTGGATGTTGGAGAATACCATCTTCCATGAAACGCAATGAAATACAGTTCAAATTATTCGAAATATGACATTTTACACCATTCCATAAGTGACTTTGAAGTATAAGTCACATAGATCCAGCTGCCAATATACTTCAACTAATTCTTTCTCTCCAATATTTAAAAAAAACAAAAATAGCTCCACTCTCCCACAACTCCAGGGGTTGGACAGGTATCAGAACAGAAAATATACATCTAGATCTTTGACGTGTTCGAAAACCAAATTTCGACCTGTGAACCTCACGCACTGTGATATCCAATATGGCACTACGCAATGTGATATCCATGCAATACGCAGCTGTGATATCCAATATGGCTACTGTTCAGATACTGAATCCATAAACAATTAAGCCCTCCATCCATTTATACATGGACTTACGTTTTTTAACGGATAGTCTTGTTCTACACAAATTACATTGTGTTTTAGACCAATTCTATGCAGTATTCATGGATTTTTTTTTGAACACTGATCTTGATAGATTGTGCGCTTCGGGCTTTCTGCTGTTTTACTGTGGTTTGTTTGATAGAGAAATAGTGGATATATATAATATTATAATGAATATTATTATTTTTATAAAGTATTGCTTAACTGTTTTATATTTTAAATCTGGTCATGTAAATATGAACCAAATTACAATTTTATGTTTTTAAAATTGCATTTTTTAACTTAGAAATGGATTCAGCCTTTTGGAAAACTCTTTCTGCGCTAGTAGTATACAGAAATAACCACTCAAATCTGCAGATCCAATAATTTTGAGCTGGGAAAAACTAAACATAAAATATTGTTGAAAAATAACCAAAACATAAGGCTTTTTGGTAAAAAAAAATAATCTTAACTTTTTTATTTCATTTATATATGTATTAAATACTGTTTTAAGTGTGGATATACCTTGTTACCCCTCATATTGTATCAAGTTTTATGATTTTCATGTCATTGAGTTGCTAGTTCCATAGATCTTTTGATGGACTTAGAGAGATACACTTTCATTGAACTTCTTTTCTTTTTGGCATTGAAGATCTTTGGCTTATGAGCTTCACTTCTCTTCCTTGGGGATTATGCTTACTCGTTAGATGGTCTTCTCACATTTGATTGTTATGGAGCATGCTATCTCATTATGGTGTGGTTTTGGTATACTAGTTTATCTTGGTGATGTTACACCTTCTCCATGGTTGATGGTTCTAGCCCCCCAAGTGGTTAGACGATGTTGTTAAGGGGTAGATGTTTCGTGATGTTGTTGGAGCTTCCTAGTGACTTTTTACATGGTGATGTTGTATTATTGGTGTCACTAGGAAGGGGTGTTCTACATGGTCCTTTTCTTATTGTTTTCTATGGGTGATGGAACATATTTGACGAAGTTAGCACTTTTCCTATGTTTTTTTCTATGATATGAAGTTGTGATGGGATTTGCCTAGGTGACTTAACATTATAACATTTGCTAGACATCGCTTAGGGGGGGGAGGTATATTTAATGAGGTATGTACTCTTATTGATGTGTAATTTCCTAAGCTTGAGTTAAGGGGGTGAAGGGGCACGGGGAGATTATGCATGAGAATTTATGTTGATCTAGCCTTTTCCTAAGGTTGGATGGTATTATTTGATGTAATGATTACTTGTTTGCAAGGCACCCTAGTTTGATCCTTATGTTTTGTTGTTATCACGTGGGAGTTTTACTATGGAAAACATACTTTATTTGCATGATACATCACCTTGATGGAGTGCACCCCCTCATTGGCACACATATTCATGGTGATTTAATCACAGAGTCATTAATTGGATGAGGACTATGGTTATTAACCTTTTTTCACACATGTTTAGGATGATTTAATAATTATAGTGGCTTTTGGACTCTATGTTGACCACTTGGAGGCTAATTGCTTAAGCGCCCTACTTCACATTGCAACTTTTTACACTTCAAGGGGTTTGTTTGGATGAATTTTATGGGTTTTGATGGAGTGCCCCTCTCTTTGGCACACTTTTCAAGTCATGCATTTATATTTTATTGTTGTTGGAGAGCATTGTGCACTTCTCTAGGGCCCACTCTCTTTGGGTAGGTTAGCATCATCAGAGAGACATTATGGGAGAGAATTATATTAATGAGGAGTGTAACCACTTTGGCACACCTCTCTAGGTCACCTCCTTATTGTGCACATGGTATTGAGAAATTAGTTAATGGCTTTGGAAAACAACACATGGTTTTGGAAAGCATATTGTTTAGGGTAACCACTTTGACACTTCTTCCTATGGAGCACTTCATAGGGATATTATTTTATTGATTGTGGGTGGTTGAGGTGGTTACATGGAACAATCTTCTAGGAAACACCTCTCCTAGTTTATCTCTCATCATTATTGCATAGATATTTCAGCCACACTTGGCATCATTTAACCTCTGCTGGAAAGAGCCCGCACCTCTTTGAATTGGTATGAATATTGTTTTATTAGAAGGTTGTTGTAGAAGAGTTTTCTTGGAATGCATGTTTCTCTTACAGGGCCACATGTGTGGCTTTTGTATGCATGTAATTGGTCTCCTTTTCTATTTCTACAGCTTCTTCTTGGAGGGTGCACATGTGGAGATTAACATCTTTCTATTTCGAGAAGTGATTACTTGAGGATTATTGTTTTATTGTATTTGCATGCAGGCATATTGGAGAGTTCACTTAGTGAGTTCTCCTAGGTAGAACTTGGAGCATATGCCATCCTTAGGGAATCCTCCGCTTGAGTTGGAGAAGAGCCAATGAAAATACCTATGGGTGTGGTTTTTATTTTTAATTAAATAAAATTCAAATTACTACCACTATTGGAACTTTGCAACATGTTGTGACTACGTTTGTAATAGAGGAAAAGTTTGTAAAGAAGAAACAATGGATTATGTTATGAATCATGCAGAATTTTATAGCCTTCATTATGATATTTATTTTACTCTTATTTTAGAATCAAAATATCTTAAATTAATTTAACAAATTCACAATTGAAATTCCTTGTGCTCAATTTGTAAGCAAAACCTAAATTGATCATTATTTATACATTGTTACCCTCCTCGACTCTAACCTAGGAAAAATTATGAAAATGCCAACATGCATATATACAGAGTGGAAGATATCACTCCATTGATATAAGGGGTAGGGGCATCAACCAACTATAGATGAAAATAATAAAATCACTAGTTGGAATACAAACCCACCCATACTTCCATCGAGAAACCCCAACCAAAGGAGGCAAAGTAGAACAATGACCCTTAAAAATGCATGATAATATCGATGGATAATCATAATCTTGGCATGAATCAAGATAGATCCTCAGTCTACTTCCAAACCCTTCCTGACATTGTTTCCCTCCACTAACTCTATCACCCTCCCTAATGTTTCTTCTAGTAAAAAGAGTTCACAAAACTAGGAGTCTCCCAACATGCATAGATAGAGAGAAGAAGAGTTTACTCCATTGAGATGAGGGGTCAAGACATCACTCAACCAAAGATGATAGGAATTAAATCACTATCTAGGTTGCAGACCCACCCTTACTTCCACATAAAAACCCAAAGCAAAGGAAATAGAATTGAATAATGACCCTAAAAAACACCCAATACTATCATCAACCAACCCTAATCTTGGATGGCTCTCAAGCTATCTTCTGAGTTTACTTCCAAGCCCTCATTGACATGAACACATACCGTGACATTGCTATGCTCCCTAGTCTTACTTCTAGCAAAAATGCAATAAATAAAATTCCCTAATACTTATATCGTCATGTTACATAGTTAAACCCCATTTCCCCCTTGCTATGTTGAAATATATTTTTTAGGCTTTTCCTTTATTCAAACTCCCAATATGAACGCACATGATAGGATATTGCCTAGTCAAACACCCCCTCACCTACCCTATGTTGATTATAGATGATTTTTAGTATTCCCTCCCTTATTTCCTAAGTTGAAAAAAGAGCTTGAGTTTCCCTCTAATATTTTCTCCTTTCGTGTTAATGTTGTCCCTTTGTGGAAATATGTGTAGGCTTTAAATTTCATTTACTTCTATGGTATTTGGAATGGTTGATAGTAGTGGTGCTATTTTTCTGTGGAAACGATGTTGGAATGCATTTTTTGTTTCTTTTGTCTTGAGCTATTCTATGGCTATGTGGAAAAGATTGAATGAGAATATTGCTTTTTTATTAGGTTTGAAAAAAAATGTCATATTGCTTGCGTTCACCTTTCAACTATTTGGAGTCATTGGATGATTTTGCGCATGGTTATTGTTTCTCTACTTGTCCCTCTCTTAATTGTGTATTTTTTTTGTGATCTCTTACATTCACCATTGCCATGCTTGTCAATGTTGGCCCTCTACTCGATGTTGTGTGGTCTCCTTGAATTCACTCTTGTACTTTCTAGAATGTTTCTAGTAGTGAGCCTATTCTTGGTTTCTAGTGGTGGCGATGTTCTTGTGTGGAAGAGGTATTGGTTCTTTTTAAAGTTCAATGAAAGTGTGTATTATCTTATTTGCATTCATCATTCTTCTCTTTAAGAAAGTCAATCACAATGATATTGTTGTTCTATGGTGAGGGTGACATTATTGTTCTATGACAAGGGTGATGTTATTAATATAAAGCATCTACTTACATTCATTTTTCTTCTCAATATTTACTTACATTCATTTTTCTTCTCAATATTTACCTTTTAGATTTTATTTCATCTTGTATTATAATAATTAGATTAAAACCAAATCCTATTAATCGAAGAGATTGTTGTTACTCCATTGAAATTCAAATCTCCTCCTAAAGTATCATATTATCATCCATAACATGTACACTTAATTAGTTTCTACTACCATCAGCATCACTATTTCATAGAAACTATTCAAAACGAAAAACATGTGTAGGTGAACAGATTAATAAACTACCCACTAAGAAAAAGCCAAATTAATAAACCGTCCACTAAGAAAAGATCACTTTATGCCCATTATGGTACATGTCTATATCTTTCGAAAGGTCACGAGATATTAATCACCACTTTATGTGGAACACCATATCTACTAAGTTCCATTTTCTGTGTCAGCTAGATGACTGTTCCGCATTGTCTTATTTCCATGCATTCATGTGTTCATTATGTTCCACGTTCTCTTATTTCTATCCATTACTTTGTTTATGTGTTCATTGCTTCACGACGAAATCACAAATAGATTAATGTTATTGATATTTCAGATTAAACTAGTATAGTTCACCATTAAGATATTTGTGCATCCTATTACAAATATACTCTACAATATGTTGGAATTTTCAGATATGTTTAGGAATTTCTGAAATTTTATTTTTGAATAATTCTGTCATAATATGTAAACATGATACATATTATATTATAAGTAAATATTATATTATGAAGTGTCAATAATAAATTAATAATATTAAGTTTCACCTACATGTAAAGTTTCATATTAAAAATCATCAATTAAAATTCAATATGTAAATTATATATATATGTTTTTTTAAATAATATATATTATAACAATGTTTATTGATGTTCATCTCTTACTTGTAGTTTTAGGTTTATATTTACATGATCTACAATGCAAACCATCTTCCATTCTTACATATAGTTTTAGTCTTACATGTAATTTTAGATTCATATTTACATGATCTACAATGCAAACTACCTTCAATTCTTTGTAGTTTTAGGTTTATATTTACATGATCTACAATGCAAACCACCTTGCATTATTAAGTTGAAGTTGGAGAAAAACCTACATTCAATTTAAATAGTTATGAGCTCTAAAGCTAAGATGAATAAGGAAATATGTCTTCCTAAAAAGTTATAAAGGTCAAATTTGAATGAACAATGGAGGTTGCCCGAAATAATTATAAAGGTTAAAGGATTCAATTACATTAAAGTAATTACCGATTTTAAAAATTCACCTTTTAATATGTTACATTGGTTTAGTGGCTGGGATGAGGTGTTATCATGTAAGCAATCCAGGTTCAAACCTCAATTGGTGTAGAGAACTTAAGTATGTTTGTGAGGAGAGAAAAGACCAGATACTCATCATATTTCCACAACAAGATAAAAAAATGTCTTCTATTACTCCACATGACAACAAGATTGATAAAATCCTCTTATGGTGTATACAACCCAACATATTACACAACAAAATAACTAAAAGACTTCATGTTACAACACATGAAAACAAAATGGATAAGACCATTGTTGGCATTTCACAACATGCTCTGACCACCTTAGTAATAGAGGCAAATTTTGTCAAGAGGAAGCAATCAATTATGTTATAAATCTCATAGAATTTTATAGCCTTCATTCTTATATTTATTTTACTCTCATATCAAAATCAAAATATCTTAAATTACTTTAACAAAATCACAATTTGCAAGTCCTTATGCTCAACTTGCAAACATAACCTAAAATGATGACCTCTCTGCCTATTATCCCACATGTGTATAATAGTGAATTGATTATGTTGGAATCTATGCACTTGGCTTCTCTCAAATACTTCATTTGTAGGCCCAAAATATCCTTTAAATGCAGTTTTGGTTTTTGTGTTAACACACTAGTCCTCACTTCGATAAAACATGCTAGGAACTTAATCTAATCCCTCTTTGGATTGGCGCTAGATCCTTTATCTTCCACGTGACCCGCCATATAACCTTGTACCAAAATTTTATGCCAACATTTGCAATGTCACCTCTTTTGTACGAGTGCTTATCGTTATAAGACCTCAAACTATGACTAAGTGCTATCGAATTAATTCCCCACCATCGATTTGGCTTTAATCAAAAGGTCTGGATATTATCTCACTATGATATGGATCACCTTCTAAACGAACGGTTGTGATTTAATCATGACTTGATCCAATAGTCAGATCTAAGTCTCAGACTTCCCTCTTCAGACTCCTAATGGCCGCAACACTTTGACGTCGTACTCCGATGGATTTCTCCCCTCCAAATGCCTGGACTACTCCTTTCAGACTCTGAACGTCTGAACAATCTCCACAATCAATCGTCCAAGATCCATAACGAAAACTCTTTAATTTTCTCTTTCGCTATACCAAACCTTCATCAGATGAATGACATGTGTCTTCCACGTGTCACATTCTCATTCATGGATCAAATGACCACATATCCCTTCACATTTGTTGATTTCAATTGTCACATTCTTTTTTCGTTGTCACGTGTCCTTCTCATCATTGTCAATCTATTACACTTCAAATAGATCTTGACCATTAGTCAGACTATATCTTTCGAAGTATTCCTCCATCCAGGTACTCTGATAGTCCCACTTTGAAGAATAATAATTTACCACCAAGTGTCACTTTTGTAGCATTGATCTATATTACTTCGAATATATATGGAGTGTATGTCGGAGTCTCCCTTCCACCAATCTAAACTATTGTTTAACAAGTCTGAATCGTTTAGTTCTAACAAACACTGCCACATGTCTTCTCTAGATATATCAATCCGGATCACTCTGAATTAATCTTCATTGTCGGTCGGGCCATCTTCCTTCACCATTCATCTATCTTTCCCAATCAATATCAGTCAATGATCAAACTACTCCTATCAGATTACTTCTCCAATTATTCACTCTGGTACGTAGATTGTGAATGTCTCTAAACAAATTGTATCAAACTCTAAATCTAGGATAAACGTTGAGCATCATTGATCTAGACTATTAACAATCATGATTGCCTCTGGGTTTCAGAACTTAAGTCAGTCCGAAAGACTATTTATCTCATTTTTTTATCCTTCCAATGATCAACAGTCATGATTGGATCTTCTCTCCTTTCTGATTCTAATCGTAGTCATCCAAACTTAAACTCACAAATGAAGTCCTGGTCCGATAAATCAACGATCACAATTACTCCCTTGTCTCAATCCAACAGTCACTATTCATCGACCCCTGCAAAACTATTCGACTCTGTTCTTTGACTCGCCTGTGCACAGAGTTGGATTCTAACTCTATCTATCCTCGATTCTACTCCAATTCATTGTCAACTCAACCCAATCAATCCATAATCAAATTCTTCGATCCTTCCTTCTCTGAATTGAGGGTTTCTAATACAACTTAACCTTTAAATGTGCAAACACGATTCTAAAGAGTGTGATCTGAACTATAATTACTCAACACAAGCAAACTCACATAATGGAATGGATATTTGATTTCAATAGTGATCAAGACAACCCTCAAACAAAAAGAATTAAATTTATAAATCTCTGTACATAATTTTATACAAGGCTCTCAACCTTCCATCTTGGTTTACATTCAATTGGCCTTTACTTGACCTTTGGCCACACTTGGTCTTCACTCACATTCTTCCTATTCTCTATCTCTTCCTATACACCCTTCTATTGCCCATAGTCTTGCAAATTTAATTACAAAGGATGTTGATACCAAAATTTGGTTCAGATCCTAAAAATCCTCACTCAATAAATATCTAAGATCCTTTAGATCCACAAAATCCTCAAGAGATATATAGCTTACTCTAAGATGTGTCTAAATATTACAAACTCTCGAGATTTGCTTACAAGGAAGATTAAATTACATATTAGTCAATCTCAACTCAACAATTTTTATCCTATGCAATTCTTCTATATTCCATAAAACATAAAAATTACAATAATTTCAACTTAGGGAATCCACTCTCTTACTATTTCAAAGACCCCCTAGGTCTAGTCAAACAAGGTTGTTTCAGAGACAAAATTATCCTACATCAACCTCCCAGGATTAAATGTTTCATGATATCCTGATCATGATTCTTCATTTGTTGGAGTCCTCCTGGATCCCAAACCTTATGTCGTTGCTCACTTGCCTTGTTGCCTTGATTCTGCCTTGTTGTTCCCTACATCCTTCCATGATCCCATACTTTACTCTGTTGTTTTGCAACATCTTTGACTCCTTTAGTAAGTTGTACTGGCATGTTGTTCATCTTCTTCTGGTATTTCCACTTGGAAATATTTATCAAATTCTTCCATAACTCCTCAATGGTTAGTCTTGTCCTATGTTGGTACACACCATTGTTGCAATTTGTGTGCTGCAAATTATTACAAAAAAATTATATGGTTGTTTCCATCTCTTGTTCTTCACATCTCTGTCTATCCTAAGATTCTTGAGAATAAATCTCACTAAGTAAAAACTTATGCAAAAAATATTGCATATCCTTAAGTTGCATGCTTAGTATACATGATTGCCCCATCAAATTTTGTTCTTGGAATTTATTAAAATGGAAAATTTGATGTAGACATTTTATACCTCTTTGTAAGGATTCCTCCATGATCGTACACCAATGATATTCAACACCATCCTCAAACACTATCATTTCTTCTTTGGCCAGCCCCATACTTGCATCATTATACCCTTCCATAGCCCAATTTAAAATTCCATGTACTTCATCATTGGCATCTTGTAAATATGCATAAATTCCTCTTTTACAACTTTCAAGAGAAAATGCTATCTCTTCCTTGGACATGAAAAAATTCGGAATATGTCTCTCTCTTATGCCTTTATGAGGAAATTCATCATCGCCTTTGTCCTTTATGGCAACTTCTAGTGGTTTCCTATCTTCATAACTTGCAAGTCTTGCAATCACACATGAATCATCTATTTTAGAAGCATGATATTCTTCAGTCTCTTTAGATGCTTCTAGCATCCTCTCCTTATCCAAGCTCTCCATGAGGTCTGCAATCTGTACCTCATCTTCCTCTCCAAGCATCACTCCCTTCTCAGGTTC
The DNA here is from genome assembly GCA_010110895.2 of Picea sitchensis. Taxonomy (NCBI): domain Eukaryota; kingdom Viridiplantae; phylum Streptophyta; class Pinopsida; order Pinales; family Pinaceae; genus Picea; species Picea sitchensis. The sequence continues at coordinate 28,225 of SNQJ01S0142608.1, forward strand.
AAAAAAGTGAACTACTAGTCTTGTTTCCAAGGACTTTTGTACTTAGCTTCTTTGATTTCTTGTTCTCTAATCTTGTTTCCAAGGACTTTTGTACTTAGCTTCTTTGATTTCTTGTTCTCTAATCTTGTTTCCAAGGAATTTTGTACTTAGCTTCTTTGATTTCTTGTTCTCTAATCTTATGGCAACTTCTAGTGGTTTCCTATCTTCATAACTTGCAAGTCTTGCAATCACACATGACTCATCTATTTTAGAAGCATGATATTCTTCAGTCTCTTTAGATGCTTCTAGCATCCTCTCCTTATCCATGCTCTCCATGAGGTCTGCAATCTGTACCTCATCTTCCTCTCCAAGCATCACTCCCTTCTCAGGTTCACAAAAGTGAACTACTAGTCTTGTTTCCAAGGAATTTTGTACTTAGCTTCTTTGATTTCTTGTTCTCTAATCTGAGCATCCAATATGCACTTCAACTTCACCTACAACATATGACATTTCACCTTTCTCTTCCTCAGTATCCAGCCATATATCTAGTATTATTCACTTTTTTGTAGCAGCTTCATCACTATATTGAATCTTTCCTTTACCTTAGTAAATTCTCTGTCAATATCCTATTGACTCATTCTTTCTACCAACTTATTTGGAATCCTCTTTCCTCATGCTTTGGATTATCTTTGAACCTATGTCATGACCATCGATCTTCTCCAGATCTATCAATCCATATAACTCTGAATTAGTCTTCATCATTGGTCGGACCATCTTCCTTCACTATTGATCTATCTTTCTTGATCAATATCAATCATTGATGAGACTGCTCCTATTAGAGTACTTCTCCAGTTATGCACTCTAATATGTAGACTCCAAAGGTCTCTAAACAAATTGTATCGGATTTCGAAGCCAAGATAAATGTTGACCTTCGTTGATATGGACTATTAACAGTCACGATCAACTCTGGGTTTTGGAACTTAAGCCATTCTGAAAGACTATTGATCTCAGTCGTTGATCCTTCTAATGATCCACGGTCATGATTGGATATTCTCTTCTCTGTGATTCTAATCATGGTCGTCCAAACTTAAACTCACGAATGAAGTCCTGGTCCCATAAATCGACGATCGTGATCACTCCCTCGTCTCGATCCAATAGTCATTGTTCATCGACACCTGCAAAACTATTCAACTATGTTCTTTGAATGTTTTTTACTCAACCTTTGATTCGTTTGCGCACAGAGTTGGATTCTAACTCTATTTATCCTCTATTCCGCTGCAATTTGTTGTCAACTCGACCCAGTCAATCCTTAATCAGATTCTCCGATCCTTCCTTATTTGAATTGAGGATTTTTTATGCAAATTTACCTTGAAACCTACAAACGTGATTCTGAAGAGTTTGATATGAACTGTAATTACTCAACACAAGAAAACTCACACAATGGAAGGGATATTCGATTTCAACAGTGACATAGAGATCCCTCAAACACAAAGAATTATATTTATAAATGTTTGTACATAAGTTTATACAATGATCTTGGCCTTCTTGCCTGATTTATAGTTAGTTGTCCTTTACTTGACCTTTGGCCACTATTGGCCTTCACTCACACTCTTTCTATTCTCTGTCTCTGCATATACTCCCTTTTATTGCTCGTAGTCTTACAAATTTAATTACAAAGGATGTTGGTCCAGAATTTGGTTCAGATGCTAATAATCATCACCCAATAAATCTATAAGATCCTTTAGATCCACAAAATCCTCAAGAGATCTATACCTCACTCTAAGATTTGTCTAAATATTACAAATTATCGAGATCTTCTTACAAGGCAGATTCGATTACATATTAATCAATCTCAACTCAACAACTTCTATCCTATGTAATTCTTCTATATTCAAATAAAACATAAAAATTACAATAATTTCAACTTAGGGAACTGTAACATCCCGCTCTGGCGCACTGAGAAAACTTATTCTTTGAGGACACTTGCTCACAAGTGATCTGGACTTTTATGATAAGAAAACATTTATCCTTGATTATGATGCGCTATGATAGATGGCATGATGTGTTACTGCTTTGACATAGATAGGTGCTATTGACTCGGTTTTACTGAGTGTGTAGGGTTTTTGACCTTGAGGATGCAGAGGCATCGACGTGACCCCTTGGACTCCGGATCGATTCAGGGAGTGTGCTTTGGGTTGATTGTTTACTGTGATTTTAGTATATTTGATTTGATGA
>SNQJ01S0142608.1:31673-42228 GCA_010110895.2 Picea sitchensis
TGGAGGAAAGAGGGGGATGGACGACACTTGTGCGAAGGAGAATATTTAGAAGATTTTTATTAAAACTTAATTTAAATGTGATTTAGGAAAAGTTGGAGGTTCTAAAAACTCTATAAAGAAAGGGAAGATGAGGAATAAGGGGATGGGTTGTTAGCGTAACGTTACGCTGCCAAATTGTGACTTGACTGATTACTTGTGGGGAGTTTTCAGCTCGGAGAGGAGTGGTAGCTCGGCCTTGTGAGACGAGCTGGGAGCTAGACATACCATATGGATAGTGTGTGGCCCCTTTGTGGCTCAGGGGGCTAAGGGGGAAGCAGAGTACCCCTAGTGATTGGCTGGGAGGTACCAGTGAGGTCTCGACGGTCGGTGAGCGGGAGCGGCATGGAGCACGCAGACGACACTCGGAGCATGCGTATAGGCAACGGTACGCCTTTTGGTTGAATGATAGATTTTGTAGGATGTATGAATTGATCTGTAGGCGTTTTACTTTGTGATTGTAATTGGTTTGATGCACAGGGAACCCATCCCTCTACCCAACTCAATTTTAGACTGTCATTATATATCTGAATTTTAGGACAGAATTTATATGTCTGATTTGATTTCTGAATTTTTATGTTAAATTTTATATGTCTAAATTTATATATCTGAATAAGGGGTTGAGTGAACTCCGTAGCGGTATTCTTTTACCGCCGTAACAGTCCAGGCATATATGACTCCTTGCCTCTTGAATGTGGAACCCTTGTTATTGATGATTGGTTTCATCCCTACAATGTAATCGGAACCAACATTTAGCCTTTGCATCGGATAGAAGCCTATCCCTTTAGTGTAACAGTAGTTTACCCACAGTTCTAACTATTTCTTCTGGCATTGAAAGCCAGGGCTACCCTTCCATTGTTAATCGAAGAGTACAATGTATTGTTGGGAACACAGAGATTCTATTCCAGCTCCTTTCCTTTCATACCTGTAGTTCATCCTTTAAGGCAAAATTTTTGTAGAGCCCTCACGTCTTAAAGTTTAACGGGAATTGTTGGGTTCAGTTTTGGTTGGGTCCTTGTTTAAATTGCATCTTTCTTGCTGTCACGATTCTCTGGTTATAAATTAGAGCCATTCTTTTTTTTAATTCATCAAACTCTCAAATCGAAAATCGCAGCGAACTGGATTTTTATTTAGCTCCGGCAACACTCAATTTGTTTTTTTATTTGAAGCTCGAATTTAGCTAGGGTAAGCCACACGGTGTTAATGAAGTTTCCGTGGGAGTATGGCGCTTATGGTAGTGTTAGCATTTCCTTAAACACCAGTGAGACTGGAACGTTTACCTTAGTTCTAGAAAACTTAGCAATTTTGCGTTGGGTTCTAAACAAACTAGATCTAGATGTCTTCGGTCAGACCTTTCACCTCCTAAAACCTTTAAGAGTCGCGTGTCGTGTAACCAGGCACGTAGTAGAACCAGATCGATACCTTCACCACCTGTAACCACTTCTAAAATTCTCTTTGGAATGGTACACACAGAAATGTTAGTTGATGGATCCACCGTGAACTCTTTGTCTTTCAGCCTCCTCAAATGGTGATTCCAGTTTCTTTTGACCGCGGTTGGGTTGCTAAACCCTTCATTATGTATTTACTATAGCGCACTGGCATCTACATTCTGTATCTGACACAGGATACCAGGGAATTCCTTCACGCACTGCCCCCACTCTGGCAGCGCTTCATATTCGGAACAACGATAATCAAGCTGGCCCCCGTAACCCCACAATCCTTAATTATCTAATCTTATTGATAGACTTTTCTCACAGCAGGTTTTTTTTTCAGCGTGATTTGCACTGACATTGCTCCTATTGCAGGTGGCGCATTGCAACTAATATCATTGTTGAGGTTGAATAATAGCATGATATTGATTTTGATCAATGTTATCTTTGGTTTAAATTAATTAATAAAGTTGGGGATTGACAGTACTTAAAGATTAACAGTATCGCTAGTGCTTACTAACAATCTTGAGGCTCGCTGAAGTGATACGAGATTATCAGTAATGGCCTCGTTACTAGTGTAGTGTCCTTGCCTCTTTAAATTCTATTTAGTGGCCTCAAATTTATTTGGCTGAATAATGACCACTACCTCTTTTGTTGATAATTAAAAATAGCAATCTACTTCTTTTCTTATAGCACTCTGCCTTACCTTAGATAACAATTCAGAACAACAACTACCTTGTTAGCATTTAAAAATAACAACCTGCTTATTTTCTTGAAGGCATTCTACCTTATTACTACAATTACCTTAATTTAGTTAGGTTTAAAAACAACATGCTACTTTAGTTAGTAATGTTCATTTAATAATTAAAGGCCTTCTAGGACTGAGGTTAATACTTAATTCAAGTGAAGAAATTATAGAAGAATCAAGTGATTTAACTATTATGGATTTTACGAGTTAAATGCTCTAGCAACTATCTCTCAAAGGTACTACTGAAGTTCCAAGGAGAATAGGTGACCTTAGTAATAGACTAGTACATTGTAAGGTTGATAACACTTGATATATCTGGCATTTATGCACACACCTCTTATCGATGTCGACCTGTGACTGCTCATATTTACTTGTGTTTATAGTTATGATATTTGCTCTTGTTTGTTTCTGAAATATGTAAGAGAAAGGTTTTTGCAATATATTATAGAGTGTAATGTTAGTGTTAGATATCTTATACAAGGAAATGTCATGGTTATTTAGTGCAAAGTTATTGAAATTTTAAAATGTAATGGTGTGGTCATCCATGATAATGATATCGTAGTTTTACCATTATGGTTAACACCTAAAACGTAATGTGGTTGTTATTTTTGCAAGTCATTGTGGTATAAAAGGAATATGGGTATTATTGCATGGTGATGCTATTATCATCCTTACTGTGATTGATAGCATACAATTGTATTGTCCTTGAACTAAGTACAATAAGTTATTCCCTTAGTAATTCAAATACCCCCTAGGTCTAGTAAAAAAGGTTTTTTTGGAGACAAAATGCTCCTGCATCATAAGCTAGTCATTAGCTATACATTGTTACCCTCGTTGACTCTAACCTTAAACAAAATAAGGAAAATTCCAACATGCATAGATATAGAGTGGAAGATCTTAATCCATTGATATAAGGGGTAGGGGCATCACTCAACTAGAGATGATAAGAACCAAAACACTAGTTGGACATCAAACCTACCCCTACTTCCATCAAGAAACCCCAACCAAAGGAAGCAAAGTAGAACAATGACCCTAAAACATACACAATACTATTGATGGATACTCTTAATCTTGGCAACACTTAAGCTAACTCATGAGTCTAATTCCAAACACTTGCGGATGTTGTTTCCCTCCCATGACATTATCACCCTCCCCATTGTTGCTTCTATTAAAAAGAGTTCGCAAAACTAGGAGCTGACCAACATGCATAGATAGAAAGTAGAAGAGTTTAGTCCACTGAGATGAGGGGTCAAGACATCACTCAAACAAAGATGACATGAATTAAATCACTATCTAGGCAGTAGACCCACTCCTACTTCCACATATAAATCCCAAGCAAGGGAAATAGAATTGAATAATGACCCTAAAAAACACCCAAATATCATCATTAACTAACCCTCAACTTGGAAGGCACTCAAGCTATCTCCTAAGTCTAATTCCAAACCCTCGTTGACATTATCACCTTCCTTGACATTTCTATGCCCCCAAATTTTACTTCTAGCAAAAATGCAATAAACAAAACCCTAATACATACCATGTTACATAGTTAAACCCCCTTTCCCCCTTAGTATTGGGAAATATATTTTTTAGGTTTTTTCCTTTATCCAAACCCCCAATATGAAAGCACATGATAGAATATTGATAGAATTTGTAGGATTTTACTTTCATTTACTCCAATGGTGTTTGCAATGGTTGATAGTAGTGGTGTTATTGTTGTGTGGAAACGATGTTGGATTGCATTTTTTGTTTTGTCCTGGACTATTCTTTGGCTATGTAGAAAACATGGAATGAGAATTTAGCTTTCTTGTTAGGTTTGAAAAAAAGTGGTATCTTGCTTGCATTCACCTTTCAACTATTTGGAGTCATTGGGGGGTGATTTTGTGCATGGTTATCATTGCTCTACTTGTCACCCTCTTAATTGCATTTTTTTGTGTTCTCTTGCATTCACCATTGTTGTGCTTGTCAATGTTATATTCATGGTTGCTAGTGATGGGGATGTTCTTGTGTGGAAAAGGTATTAGGTCCTTTTAAAATTAAATGGAAATGTGTACTCTCTTATTTACATTCATCCTTCTTCTCTCTAAGAGGGTCAATCACACTTGCATTATTGTTCTCTGTTGTTGGTGTGGTGCTTCTTCTTAGATTCATTTTTCTTATCAATATTTATTTTCTAAATTTTATTTCATCTTTATTAAAACGTTTAGATTAACCAAATTCTAAATTCTCTTATTCATAAAGCTTCTAAATTTTATTTCATCTTTATTAAAATGTTTAGGTTAACTAAATTCTAAATTCTCTTAATCAATAAAGCTAAAAGATTGCTGACACTCCATAGAAATTTAAATATCCTCATAAATTATCATGCATCATAAGATACACTTAATTATCTTCTACTACAACTATTTCATAGAAACTATTCAAAAACAACTATTTCATACAAACTAATCAAAAGCAAAAATGGGCTGGTGAACAAATTAATAAGCCACCCACCGACAAATGGCCACTTAATGTCAATTACAGGATAATAACAAGCACTTTATGTGGAACACCATGTCTACGAAGTTCCATTTTCTGTGTCAACTAGATGACTGTCCGGCCTTGTCTTATTTCCATGCATCACTTTGTTCATGTGTTCATTATGTTCCACGTTCTCTTATCCATCCATTACGTTCTTCATGCGTTCATTGCTTCACGGCGTGATCGGTTTACATTACTGCTTGCATGTGCTCATTGCCTTCTGGTGGGCTCGCTTGTTTTGATGGATTACGTTTCAGCAATTTGCTTTGAAGAGAGCCCAGCCAAATTAGTATTACTTAATTTACAGATTACCTTATCCTTATCAGAGATTTGCTTTGAAGATAACCCAGCCAAATTAGTATTACTTGATTTATTATTGAATGGCTAGATGGGATTGATATCCACCTTGTAGACTGTATGTTGGTTAGATGGGATTTGATACCCACCTTGTAGACTGTATGTTTGGAACTGTGTGTTGTACGATGAAGAAGATGAAACTGGTTTAGACTTTATGTTTGGAACTTTGACCTTAACGGTGAAAAAKATGAAACGATGTACTTGGCCTATTATAAAATCTTCATCGTACTTACAATTTCATTGACCAGACTGCATCGGAATGACTAACATTTCAGAGGCTCATATCAATCAATTATCATTTCAGGTCATAGTTATTGGAACAAATTCCATAATATGACAATTATCAACWTCTTAAAAATCCGGTCACAAATTTCGGTKTCATGTTCTATATGAACGACTTCAATTGAAATATTAATATTCAACTTACACTGAAGGAAGCSCGTGAATGAAAAAGCCGCCCACAAGCTTTGGATGTTGGAGAATACCATCTACCGTGAAGCGCAATGAAATACAGTTCAAAATATTCAAAATATGACTTTTTACAGCATTCATAAGTGAATATCATATATTCAAAATTTCGACTTTTTACCTCTAGATCTTTGACGTGTTCGAAAACCAAATTTCGACCTGTGAACCTCACGCACTGTGATATCCAATATGGCAATACGCTACTGAATCCATAAACAATTAAGCCCTCCACCCATTTCTAACGGATAGTCTTGTTCTACACAAATTAGATTGTGTTTTGGACCAATTCTATGGAGTATTCGGATTTTTTAAGAACAATGATCTTGATAGATGGTACGCTTCGGGCTTGGTGCTGTTTTAGTGTGGTTTGTTTGATAGAGAAATAGTGGATATATATAATATTGAGAATATTATAATGAATATTATTATTTTTATAAGGATTTGTTTAACTGTTTTATATTTTGGTGTTTTTTTTGTGAGAATCTAGTCATGTAAATCTGCACCAAATCACAATTTTCTGTTGTTTAAATTGCATTTCTTAAGCCAGAAATGGATTCGGCCTTTTGGTAAACCCTTAGGGCACTAGGAGTATACAGAATTAACCACTTAAATCTGCATATCCAACAATTTTTAGCTCAACATAAAATATTGCTGAAAAAGGGCCAAATGTTATTTTTATTTATTTTTAAATGTTTTTTTTTTAGATAATGTTTAAGTGTGGATATACCTTGTTACACCTGCTATTGTATCAAGTTTTATGATTTTCATGTCATTGAGTTGCTAGTTCCATAGATCTTTTGATGGACTTCGAGAGAAACACTTTCATTGAGCTTCTTTTCTTTTGACATTGAAGATCTTTGGCTTGAGGAGCTTCCGTTTGGGGATTATGCTTACATGTTAGATGGTCTTCTCACATGTGCTTTCGTGATTAATCAACCCTTGGTTTCACATTTAATTGTTATGGAGCATCTTATCTCATCATGGTGTGGTTTTGGTATAATAGTTTATCTTGGTGATGTTACACCGTGTCCATGGTTGATGGTTCTAGCCCCCAAGTGGTTAGACAATGTTGCTAGGGGGTAGATGTTGTGATGTTGTTGGAGCTTCCTAGTGACTTTTTAAATGACGATGTTGTATTATTGGTCACTTGGAAGGGGTGTTCTACATGGTCCTTTTCTTATTGTTTTCTATGTATGATGGAACATATTTAATGAAGTTAGTACTTTTGCTATGTTTATTTTCTATGATATGAAGTTGTGATGGGATTTTCCTAGGTGACATAACATTATAACATTTGCTAGACATCACTTAGGGGGGAGGTGTATTTAATGAGTTATGTACTCTTATTGATGTGTAATTACCTAAGCTTGAGATAAGGGGGTAAGGGGGCACAGGAGATTATGCATGAGAATTTATGTTGATCTAGCCTTTTCCTAAGGTTGGATGGTATTATTTGTTGTAATGATAACTTGTTTGCAACGTGCCCTAGTTTGAGCCTTATGTTTTGTTGTTATCATGTGGGAGTTTTACTACGGAAAGCATACTTTATTTGCATGATACAACACCTTGACGGAGTGCACCCCCTCATTGGAACACATATTCATCGTGATTTAATCATGGAGTGATTAATTGGAAGTGGACTATGGTTATTAACCTTTTTTCACAGATGTTTAGGATGATTTAATAATTATAGTCACTTTTGGACTCTATGTTGACAACTTGGAGGCTAATTGCTTGAGCGCCCTACTTCACATTGCACCTTTTCACACTTCGAGGGGTTTGTTTAGATTAAGTTTATGGGTTTTGATGGAGTGCTCCTCTCTTTGGAACACTTTTCAAGTCATGCATTTATATTTTATTGTTGTTGGATTGCACTGCACACTTCTCTAGGGCTCGCTCTCTTTGGGTAGGTTGAGCATCATCAGAGAGATTTGTTGTAACATCTCGCTCGCTCTGGCGCACTGAGAAAACCTATTATTTGAGGACACTTGCTCATAAGTGATCTGGACCTTTCTGATGTTAAAACATTTATAATCGATTATGATGCGTTATGATAGATGATGTCATGTTTTACTATTGTATATAGAGGTGCTATTGACTCAGTTTATTTGAGTGTGCAGGGTTTTTGACCTGGAGGATGCAGAGGCATCGACAAAACCCTTGGACTCCGGATTGAGTCAGGGAGTGTGATATTTGAGTTGATTTATTTACCACGATATTTATTGATTTGATGATATGTTACTAACATGTTCTGACATGATGGTTGATGATGCAGGCTGACAATAGCTTGTCGACCAGACTCACATATGGAGTAAGTGGCCACACACGAGTTCTAGAGAGGTTGAGGGAGAGGTGTGGACAGCAGCCCTACCACAACCTACTAGCACTCCCGCCGTGGCTCGAACTGTAGGTTAACGATTACCTAGCTTGAGAGGATCCACGATGTCGTGAGGGAAGACTGCGAAAGTCGCTCACGATGATTCTAAGGGGCGCACAACAAGGCAGGGGCATTATTCCTTAGAGCCCTTAGTCTCCCACAAGTTCACCTGGCNGAGACAACCTAGATGACCCTAAGACCTTAACGCCTGACAAATTCTTACAATGCCTCCCCTAATTAATTGTCGCCCAATTCAAATCTAAACATAAATTTAAAAACATCTTTAAGATAAAATTTTGACAAGCCCTAAGAAAAGATCTTACAAAAATAAACATAAGGGAGTAAACTAAAACCATCCTAGGTATTAATTAAAAGTCTTCTTAAAATTAAAGGGGGTAAGGTGAAGAAAGGGGATAAATTAATTAAAATACATGGTGTTAATGGTAAAAAGGAATATAAAGTAAAAAAAAACAAAACATGTGAGAGTATAAAAGTAATGAATTTAAAAATATAGAAAGGATTAATAAGCGCATTTATCTCTTGGGTTTAAAAAAATAAAAAGAGAGAAATAAATAATAGAAATAAGGAAACTTGTAATAAAGGAAACTTAATAATGGAAAGTAGGGGACATAGTGTAAAAAGCAAAAATGAATCAACAGTTAAGGAGTTACTAAAATGAACTAAATCTTGGCAACTTCATTTTAGGAAAGTTATTAAAAGCTGAGAGGGGATCTAGGAACCCTAGGAGTAATTTTAGGAGTGACTATAGGAGGGGTGAGGGAAATGAGTCTTTTATTTAAATTAAAGAAAATAATTTTGGAGAAACATGGGGGATGAGTGACACTTGGACGACAGAGAATTTTTAGAGGATTATCATTAAAAATTAAATTAATAATGATTTAGGGAAGTTAGGTGGGTCTCAAATTCTATAAAAGAAGGGGAAAAGAAGGAAAAGGGGGATGAACGGTGAGCGTAACGTTACACTACCGGATTGTGGCTTGATTGTTTGCTTGTGAGGAGTTGGGAATTTATCAGCTGTATTGGGTGGTAGATTAGCCTTGGAGGCGAGCTGAGAAGCTAGTCTTATATCTGGATCTTGTGTGGCCCCTTACGGCTCGGGGGGCTAAGGGGGAAGCATAGTACCCCTAGCGATTGGATGGGAGGTACCGGTGAGATTTCTACTGTTGGCAAGCAGGAGCGGCAAGGAGCGTGGGACTTCGATCGAGGCGCGGACAACATACGAGGCAGACACAAGGAAATAGGTACGCTCATTTATTTTATTGAGTATAATGCATTAGATATTAAGCTGGGAACTGTAAGATGATTGTAATGTTCTCAAATGTTGGTTCTCGCAATCTCGCTTGCTGATATTTTACGGAAGTAAAACTAGATCTGGTTTTCTCTCTGGCACTTGTTGGTTTGATTTCTAAGATCACTTGATCTGGTGTTTAGATATGGCATACGTCTGTATGAGTGATGGAAAATGTTTAATTTATTTATCCTTTGATCCGTTGAAGATTTCATTTTCAGGGTTGGTTGTTGGGCGTTTTTCCCATTTGCCGGTGGGCGTTTTCAATGCTCGCTGGGCGTTTTCAATTGTGGTTGGGCATTTTTAAATTATTGATGGGCGTTTTGATTATTGCCGGGGGTTTTAATGATTGCCGAGCGTTTTTAAGGATTGCCGGACGTTTTTAAGGATTGTCGGGCGTTTTTAATTCTTCCTGGGCGTGTTTATTTCCGTTGTTGCCAAATTTCCTTCTTACTGGGCATTTTTATTTCCTCTGTTGCCGAAATTCCTTCTTGTTGGGCGTTTTTATTTCCTCGGTTGTCGAATTCCTTCTTGCTTGGCGTTTTTATTTCCTCTGTTGCCGAATTTCCTTCTTGCTGGGCGTTTTTATTTCCTCGGTTGCCGAATTCCTTCTTGTTGAGCGTTTTATTTCCTCTGTGGCCGAATTTATCCACTGTGGGCGTTTTTATTTTTCTGTGGGTGTTTTACATTTTATTGTTGGCGTTTTTCTTCAAAAATAAATAATATGAAACTGTTAAACTGTGTGGGCATTTTCCTTCTATGTATTCCTTCTAAAACTATTTAAATGTGTTTTATCTCTTTCGGCTCTCTCTTTTTATTCAGCTACTATATTGTTAAGCATTTCATTTAAACATTATACAAAATCCTACCTCTCTCCCTCTCGTAATAATACTGTCTTGAAATTCTGGAAATAAATGGTGTAAAACAGGATGTAGTTTTGGGAATATTTCGTAATAAATTTCACACTCTGGTTATTTTATTTTCAGAACTACACACAACTTCCTTATGGTATCGATTGCACACGAGCTTCCAAAAGTGTAGCTTTCCCCTTTAATCAGAACCGATGAGGTTAAGGATTATTAAGGAATTTAATTGATAGCTTTTATAGTTATGAACCTGGTAGGATTATTGTATAATGCATAAGGGTAAGGTCATGAATTATGGTGTATTATATTAAGTTAAATATGGTCATTTTAGAAAGTCAGTTTTCATTCTATATTCAAACGCTGCAATAGATTATAGAAAGTTGTATTTAAATTTAAATATTAATGTTGTAAAAGCAAGTTCAATGAGGTCATTAGAAAGTCAGATTT
>SNQJ01S0142609.1:0-11249 GCA_010110895.2 Picea sitchensis
AGGGATTTCTTCTCCTTCATGTGGGTTTAACAATGGGTGAAGAAAATAATGTTGATGACGAAGAAGGAATCTTAAAACGTGAGTTAGAGAATATTGACTGGCCAAAAGATGCAGCTTGTCTCGGTCTCCCTGATTCTGAAGAAGAGGATGATGATGATATTAATGAAGATGAAAGCAATCTCATTGAAAAACAGAGTACAGGAACGAGAAAGGCCAATAAATAGAGTGATGTTTTTCCCTGTATGCATTAACTCTGGTTTTGCACTGGACATGTTTTTTCATAAAGCGACGCTTCATGGTTACATAGGAAGAATTATTGTACCATCTTCTTTGGTGGACCCAACTGCTCATGAAGGGGACTCAACTGCTCATGAAAGGGAACTGTCAGGGAAGGATGAAACTTACATTGGCTAAGATGCCACGAGAATGGACTAGTTTAATTTTTACAAAACGAAGCCGAGAGAATCGAGGATTTACTAGACGTTCATATCTACGTATGTAGATGTGCCTCTCCTTTATGTATGTTTATAAGAGTAGTACCATCGCCAGTGACTTGCTTTGTATTTAATTTACAGGAAATTTAGGCTTTGTTCACAGAATATAAGAGCAGTTGCATCATTGGTGGCTTGCTTTGTATTTGATTTACAGGATTTTTAGGCTTTGTTCTCAGAATCACGTGAGTGTATTCATTCAGGGAAATGCTTATATTTCCACTTGGACTTATAGGTAACATCAATCACCATTGGTATGTTAAGGTATTGACTTTGATCTTGTGATTCATAAACACCTGCATAGTGCAATAATTTTTGTCACTAATGTATTTATGTTTTGAACCACTCGTAGTTGCAACAAGTTGTAACTCATCATTCTATGCTTTTCTTGCTATGGAACATAAGACACCTGCATACATCAGATACCGCAGGCGGGTTCCATGTAAGGACTATAGTTTTTTTTTTTAGGCCTTTGGAACCCGTGTTTTCTGTAAGTTTAATAGCAGCAGGCAGGTTCCCATAAGATCCCTATATATAAGAGTTATTTTGGCCATGTTTCCATTTGAGGATTATAGTTTATAGTGCTTTGGAGCACTGGTTTTCTGTGAGTTCCATAACAGTTTAATTTTGTATTTGTTAACTTTTTTTTTAATTGATATAATTGCTTGGTAGTGGAAAATGATAAAGAGATTGAATGCTGGTGTTGTATTTTGGTTAATAGTGATTTATGCCATAGGGTTGGGATTCCATTATTTAAAGTTTTGTATAAAAATAACTTATATTTAATAGTTGAATATAAATTTGTGAACTAAAAAATCTTTCATTAATTGAATTATTGTTATAAATGAAACTCGTGTCTTTTATTTGTTCTTTTCTAGTTCGTAAAACCAGTTTTTATAGTTCTTTTCTAGTTGGTAGACTGGTTTTTAGAGTGTACAAAAATCCTTGCAATATCGGTTTTATATTAAGGTCTTTTGCAATAATTTTATTATTCTTTTCTTCTGCCAGTATTTTGTTCTTTTGTGATTATTTTATTATTCTTTTCCTATGCTTTTTTACATGTGTGGATAGGAATGGCTATAGAAATATGCGATCTGCATTTTGAGACTCTCTGGTTTGTTACAATGTGTGGAATAACATGTACTTGTTCCTTTATTTAACTTTAGTAAATGAAATTAAAAATATAGTTTTCAATTTTGAAAAGTTTTATTAAGGATTTATTGATATATTAATTATTTGTCTCACCAAATTCTTATTATCCATATTATGGGTTTCAACCGCCTCTTGGAAACTTGTAACTGCATTGAATGAATAATCAACCCTATTTGATGTAGAATTTCAAACATTTTGTCTCAATTGAAGGTAGGTGGGTGAGGTCAATTCCTTGCACTATAGATGTAGGTCGTGTGAAGAGCGTGCGAAAAAATATAGTTTTCAATTTTGAAATTTTTTCTTTACAGTTGATTTAAGGATTTATTGGTATATGAATTATTTGTCTCACCAAATTCCTATTATCCATATTATGGGTTTCAGCCGCCTCTTGGAAACCTACTACATTGAATGAATAATCAACCCTATTCGATGTAGAATTTCAAACATTTTGTCTCAATTGAAAGTGATTAAAGTCAATTCCTTGCACTACAAATATAGGTCGTGTTAGGATCTTTAAATCCACATAGATTAATTTCGCAATAGAAAACCAAATAAAACATGCACATATTCAATCAAACAGGAGGCAATAGTTGTAAAACCCTCAGGGTGATGGAAACATCCATGGGACAATGGAAACAAGATTACAACCAGTAGCTTGGAGAGAGGGCTTGAAGCCCTGGCTCAATATCTGCCTCAAAGGCATACGTATTTAAACAACTTTTCATTCAGTTATACAAAACTGAATACAATAAATACTGCCCATATTTTAGCTGGGTTGTTAAAACAAGAAACAATAAATCTGGCACAAAACGTGGTTAGGAAAAACCGCCTTATCCCAGATTCGTTGTCACCTTCCAACAACCTCCACCTTGACAACAATTTTCCTGATGTCTTGTCCAATTTGATTCATCACATTTAAGAGAAGCAAATCACAACCACAACTTCTCTTCAATATTGGTTCCAAAAAACATGTCTGGACAACTTGCTCGAATATGGACCACTCCACCTCCATTAGTAACATGTATTACAAAGTGATACCATGTCTAATTTAGGTAAGTTGAACTATGTGTCAAATGCACAAGGATTTGACTACCACAGAAACAAAACTTGCACTTGTCCAAACTATCCCAATGGTTCCTTATACTAATAAAAGATAGAACCTGAAGTAGATCTCTTCTTGTCCAAATCCTCCTGCAAGATCTGAGTAATTACAGACAAAAAACATTGAAATCACTGTAGGTGATACATGTACCTCTAAAATACTGAAGCACCCAATTTCACTGCTTTACCTGTATTTGTCATGTGACCACTGACAACACCAACTGCATGTGAAATGTCTGATACTTGAACATATCAAACCTTTCCATCGCATACTTTATACTTCCAACTAGCATACAATACATGAGACATAACTTTTTCTTCCATATTACAAGGATATACACATGAAGAAAACAAATGGAAAGCCAAAGGGATATTTTCTGGTTTCACATTATTCATGCCAAATTTCCTGAGTATCTTTTCCTTATACTGCAACTGTGATAAAAAAATCTTACCATCTTTCCCGCCTCTATGTATTTCCATGCCCAAGATTTGTTTTTTCTGCCCCTTGATCCTTCACCATGAACATCCTTGCCAATTGAGCCAACCTGCTAATCTTAACCATGCTTTTACTTCAAGAAACATATCGTTAGCAATCTAAACACCAAGATAATGATTGTACCATAAAAAAAATGGTTAAATTCATTTCTTGTAAAACTTGGCTCACCATGAAGGAGTCACCCATCTTGTACCAATGCCCGATGTGCATTTCAGGCCATACAATGACTATTTGAGCTTGTAAACACATCTT
The DNA here is from genome assembly GCA_010110895.2 of Picea sitchensis. Lineage (NCBI taxonomy): Eukaryota > Viridiplantae > Streptophyta > Pinopsida > Pinales > Pinaceae > Picea > Picea sitchensis. The sequence goes on from SNQJ01S0142609.1 coordinate 3,493, forward strand.
TTGTTGCGATCCTGAACAAACTCTTGAACAAACCCTTCTGGTTGTTTGATATACATATATCCTCATACAAATCTCCATAAAAAACTTGTCTTAGCATCTAGCTACAACAACTAGTGACAATGATACATGAATAGAGAAAAGCTTAACAATTGACGAGAATATTTCATGGAAATCAATGCCTTCCAAATACCTTTCTGCTATCAGTCATGCTTTATACCTTTCATCTTTTACTATGTCTGATTTGAGAAGAAATCCATCAAACACTATCTCTGTTAATGATGATCTATGTCCCTTGACATTGTCATTATAACCAACAAAGATCTACCTGTTTGATTTTCCCAATTGTGCTGCAATAATTTCCAAAATTCCAAGGAATATGAACCTGCCTCCATCATGTGTTCTCAAACCCTTGATTTAACCTGTCAATACATAAACACATCATCCTTTCTATTGACCCAACATTTTGACAGGGCACCTTTAGCGCTCCACCTCGAACAAAGTATTCAAAATCTTGACCACATCCGGCCATTACTGCCAAGTGAGCCTTTACAACTCACCTCTAGGCACCTTTCAATGGAGTCCCAATGCTGCACTTTAACATGAACATTCCCTTGACCAAATCCGGCCAAGACTACCAAATGAGTTTTTCACTGCTCACCTCCAGGCCACTTGACAATGGAGTTTCATAGAGCCCTTAAACATGCTCCATGACATGCAATTTTATGGACACCATACCATGGGAAACCATTAATCATGGACCCGAAACCCACAACTGTAGACCTATGTACAAAGTTTTAATTCATGACTCATGCCCCTCACCCTTCTTTAGTCTACCTAAATCTATGTCTAGAATTTCATAGGTGACTTAACAGAACCAGGGGTACGCATGCCTAACCAGGTCTTACAACAATATGCCCAATTACATGTAACAAAAAAATACAACTCCAAAAGAAAATGTTCACATGTAACTTTACCATTACCTTTACTACGATTGCTGCCATTTACCAACACTTTTGTCTCTGGTTGCTTGACCATAGAGCTGTCACAAGCAGATCTGCCATTTGTTGAGCACCTTCACTGGGAAGCACCAAGATCTCCCACTAGAAACAGATCTGAAATTTCTACACAGAGATCTCCACTATGTTTTCCTTCAACAGATCGACTCCTCTGCATTCAATTATCACCTTGCTTAGCATTGTTCACCAGAGGCCAAATAACCCCTACAACAACTCCACCTGAAACTTGGTACTCTGCATCTTTGTTGTTATCTCAAGAAACCGAATCACGACTTATAAAATCAAAATATTTAAATAGTGGATTAAATATTTTAAAGCTTAATTCCAAATGGGAATTCAGTATAAATTAACAAAGGTTTCAAATAAACATAAAGAAAACTTAAAACTATTTTTAACAAATCCATCTTATACCTCCCACTCCATATGATAAAATACACCATATATAATAAGCCATGACCCACATTTTGGAATCCACCTTACCATACTTTTTATACCAAAATTTCATCCAAGATTTAAACGTGAGCTTCCACGCGTTAACCTTTATCGCTTTCCTATTATATATTTAATGCCTTCAAGAGTAAATTTCATACCTCCTTTTTCGCTCCTTACGATGAGTAAAGAGTGCGATAAAATATGAAACAGAGAAGTTCCTAAGTGCATCCTAAGATTTTCTCTCCCCTTCAATGTGTCAAGGTGCGACAAAGGTGGATTTTCACTCTCATTTTTGCACTATAATATCGCTCCTGACGCAGTGATAGACCCGCAAATTTTTTTGGATTTTCTCTCCCTCAACATGGTAGACAGGGCGATAACTCTTTTCCAGTGATCTCATTCTCTGTGGCCTCCAACCTAGCTCTGATACCACTTGTTAGGATCTTTAAAGCCACATAGATTAATTTTGCAACAAAAAACCAAAGAAAACATGCACAGATTCAATCACATAGAAGACAATAGTTTACGTGGTAAAATACTCAAGGTGAGGGAAACATCCACGGAACAATGGCAACGACATTCTTATTGTTGAATAAACCAGATATTACAACCAGCAGCCTGGAGAGGGCTTGAAGCCCTGGCTCAATATCTACCTCAAAGGCATACATATTTAAACAACTTCTCATTCAGTTATACAAAACTGAATACAATAACTACTGCCCCTATTTTAGCTGAGTTGTTAAAACAAGAAACACTAAATCTGCCACAAAAAGTGGTTAGGAAAAACCACCTTATCCCAGATTCATTGTCACCTTCCAACAGGTCGTGTGAAGAGCGTGCGAAAAAATATAGTTTTCAATTTTGAAATTTTTTATGGACAATTGATTTAAGGATTTATTGGTATATGAATTATTTGTCTCACCAAATTCCTATTATCCATATTATGGGTTTCAACCACTTCTTGGAAACTTGTAACTGCATTGAATGAATAATCAACCCTATTCAATGTAGAATTTCAAACATTTTGTCTCAATTGAAAGTGAGTGAAGTCAATTCCTTGCACTACAGATGTAGGTCACGTGAAGAGTGTGCGACTATCTTTATTACTTTGTAAATATTTAGGAATTCGAGTTGTTTGAGTTCCTGTATTTCAACCAGATCTTTGATTTGCATGTTCATACAAGAATCCCAATCAACGGTTATAAATGCACAGTAGTTGTCCTCGATGCCTTTAACCTAGTTGCAATCTGTTAGTTTGATAGTCTTAACAAGGAGAGTTGTGTAGCAACAAGTCCCTGCCCAGAAGGTAGAGAAGCTTTCTATTTGGCAACTTGAATAGCTTGTCAATTGCCACCAACAACCTTACGCGAGTGCATCCTGCTCTAACCTTTAGTAATCGAAGCAGCGTGGTGCTCATCAATTTATGTTTTAATAACTTGACTGGCATGCTAGGTATTATCCCCGTTCTAAGTTGTTTGGTTTTATCCTTAGGGTTGGGTTGACCTTGATTCATGGAGGAGGAATTCGTTAAGAAAGAAAGAAAGAAAGAAAGAAAGAAAATGATTTTAACATCCATGAGGCTAACAATAACCTATGGGACAGACCGCCTCACACAATGATTTCTGAAGTTCAGCCCTTTTTCTGTTCAACTGGATGATGAGCTCCCCCAATTTCTCCACTTTTCCCTCGCTGAATAAATTATTCCAAGAGCTAGTTGTCCCTACTGTCTTTGAAGGCTTCACACTCTAAAATGAAATTTTTTCTATTTCCACTTTTCCGGAGGTGCAGAACACACACACCCTTTTTTCCCAAGCTTCTTTTGGTCTTTTCCAATGCCCAGTTTCACAACAGAGTTTATGGGAATTGGTTCTTAATTGGGCAATAAGCATTTTGGGTCTCCAAGATATATTCCCCTCTATGTATCCTTTTTGATGATGATTGTATGTGGGGTTAAAATCTTCAATATAATACTCTTTCTTTCTCCTGAGCCCTTTATCCCAAGTTCTCTTATGAAAACTATTAATAACAAAAGCCGTTATCTCTTTATTGTTCGTAGGGAACTTGTTCAAGTGGATATCCCATTTACTAAGCTATTTAATATTTTGTCGCATCCACGTCTTCTTTCGTTTTCACAATATGTCATTGAAAACGACCTTAGGCCACCAACTGTCTTTCATTTGCTCAATTGTTTTTAGATATATTATGAGACGCACCATAGCAATTGCTTCAATAGGATCAACCCCCATTTCACTCAGCATGATATCATAAGGGATTGGACTTTTAATTTTAAACTTATTTGTGATCAAGAGTTTTTGAATCTTCTCAATTTGCTTCCACTGTAAGTCAAATGTGTTGTTGGCCTACACTTCACAACCATATAGACCCACCGGGATCACTAAAATCCCAAAGAGAGTTTTCATAGTCTTCCAATCCCATAGATCTGCCTATTTGCACCTATTTTGAAAAGCATAGAACGCTTTCCAAACTCCCAAAGTTCTTTTCTTTCTGCAACCTTCCCAACTTAGAATTTTGTTAATAAATGAGTTAAGATAGCTCCAGGAACGAACCAAGGGAGAGGTCTTGACCCCATTACTTGACAAATACTGGCCAAGGAAAGAAGTGGAGTGCATCAAATACTCCTTTTCGAATGACCTAATGATTAATTAAACAGGCTAATAGTACTACATCAATAGTTTGTGCTTTGACACACCAGCTTTAACATAGATAAAGAACATCCTTATCTTCCGACTCCCTTAATATGGAGGGCCCCGGATAGGTCTTACCGGTAAGCGCTCGACAGGTAAGGACAAGTGAATTCCTCTCAAATCCAAGAAGGAAGCTGGATGTGTCTGACCTTTCCCAACCACGTGAGCCTACTGCGCTTGCCTAAAGAGTAGCAACTAAAGCTAAAAGGCTATACTCTGGCAAGGCCTTGAGCGATAGAAGCTTGTCATTCAATAGATAGATAGATAGACCCCTAGTCTAAGATGTGTTTTTTTCACTATTCAAAGAAGTAGATTGAAATGAAAATGAGTCGACTAGAAAGTCGTGTTAATACATGTATAATAGACTCGGTTAATGGACTACGTTATTACAGAGTATTATGGGTATCAAAATAGTAATAACAAAGGTTAGACTCTCTTTCGGTGAAGCGTGTTTTCATTGTGGTGCATAATAAATTAGAGGGAAATTTACTTGTCTGGCTTTGGGATCTCCACAACCTACAACTTCTGGACTTCTCAAACAATAAATTCATAGGACAAATCCTAACGAAGATTGGTTCATTGAAATCTATGGGAAAAGATAATGATACACAATATGAGCCAGAAACTCTATGGAACGATAAAATCATATTGAATTTCAAAGAAACACTGCTCTATTACTATGATTATTTCTTTTCAACACAAGATTTTCTGGATCTATCAGGAAATAGGCTAACTGGGCAGATTCCTTCTGAAATAGGATTTTTGAATTGCCTTAGAAATTTGAACCTTTCAGCCAATAGACTCAGTGGCCATATCCCGCAAAAGCTTGGGAATTTAACGCTACTGGAATCTCTGGACTTATCTATGAACCTTCTGGACATAATTAACCTATAATTTTGCTCTCAGTACAAGATTCCATTGAAAATTCTTTGATTGACAAATCCAAAATAAACTTATAAGTAAATAAAATAAATATTATCAAATCCAAATATAATTTTTTTTTATTACACATGGAAAGAGATAGCGTCTAGGAGCTCAAATCTGGTGAGCCCTGCCACGTTTTCCTCAGAAATATAACCTTTGTTGCATGCTTCCAAAATGTGCATTGATAGTGCAACATTTGAAACATGTACCAGATCAATGGCATACAAACCATGTTTCTGATATCCGACAACGATGGGGTGAAAAATTATGTGAATCCTTGTGGAAGAAGAAGAGAAGTGGGAGGAAGCTGAAGCATTGTTGCCAACTGGTGTTAATAACAGAAGGCTTCTCTTTCCAGCAACATCAAATGCACCAGATGCACCTCCGCCTCAAGTTTTTGTTGGTTGAACACAACCTCCAATGTCAAAAACAAGCATTGAGCTATTGTTGTTTCTTTGACGGGGAGGGGGCCATAAATCACTTGGTTTCCCTGGTGTTACAGTAGTAATATCCAAGCCACCTGATGCACCTGCAATATACATTCAAAGTTATGTTATCACTCAAATTCAAAGCGAAGAATACTGTTCATAAATATTAGACTTTCATCGATGTTTCTATCTTAACCGTTGTCTTGTCATTGGGGTTGTAATTGGAGGAAGACTTGAAATGTAACCAACAGTAACTGAATATGTGAAAAAAGTATTCTATTTACAGTGCCGCTGAGGGGTTCGATCTAATTATGAAGGTAAATGGAATCAAGGATTATAAGTTATTTTTCAAACGATTTTCAAAGTAAGCTATAACAGGGATTGGAATGTTGGCGGGTCCCTTTTAGTTGCCAGATAACATCACCAGATAACATCCATCCTAGAGAACATTTTTATCTCTGGAAAATGTTGGATGAGAATCCAACATTTACACTCTTGTCTTGTGGAAGAGGGCTTTATTTGCTTGATAACAATCCTAGATTGTTTACACTCGGCCAACAACTTTACTTTAGCAATTTATCTTTGAGACCCTTTCTCGATCGATGACACTTTGTGGAAATAAATTCTTGCATGCAATTGCTTTGCACTACTCAGGGTGGGAAGAGGCCAGGGCAGAACAGGTAGGTAGAGCACACGATCGATCTGGCAGGAAGAAACACGAGAAATAGCTAGGGAGTGGGTGGTGGGGCATTGATTGAGTGCTGCAGACGATGGTTCTATATACTATGGTAAAGTGTATAACTACAGACCGAAGTCAGTCGAGTGTCTAACTGCAAAGGCAAACTTATCAGTCGAGTTTCTAACTGCAGAACGTCGTTCGAGTGTCTAACTGCATGCAGAGGCAGACCACTAAAATCACTTTCATTTATAAAGTACCTGAATCATATTGATATTGTGAGACTATTAAAGATGTGTGGTACCAAGTAGGGTTTGTTCTGATGACATCATTGAACAGAACAATGCAAAATACGTTTGCACTAGGATACTCAGGAGTTATCATTGTTCCCTTGGGATGGATAGATAGCACCAGAGGACTTGTATGATCTCCCTTAATATATCTATATGCAAACCACCTTCTTGTAGGCCTCCACGAAACTGGAAGCAAACGATATATTCGATACTGAGATCTTGCTGGCCTTGTATTACAACTTGCAAAGCATCTTTTTACAGGCCTCCACAAACGACATATTCGACACTGAGATCTTGTTGGCCACATCTATGGTATGTATAACTCGTTGAACTTTTAATTCTTTTGCAATAGTTATATTGTTTGAGCTGTGATTTTCTCTAGCTTTACCTTTGTTGTTGTTTCTTTACAACCACAACTTTTAGAAACAATGAAATTTTTCAATAGCTTTCAATATTTCAGATGCTAGAACTCTGCAACTAAATGAAAAATTGAGTATGACGAGAGCAGATTCTAGAACTCTTCAGTGAGATGTAAAATTGAGTATGACCAGAGCCATGGCCGATTGAGTATGACACTAGATATGGCCACGATCTAGGGAATGAGAATAATCTCTTTCAGAGTGGAATGATGGAGCATGAACGAGCCTTTTTCCGAAGGAGGTAATAGGTTTCATGTCCATTATAACAATTTTCTTATAGCCAGGTTTCATGTCCAATATTATAGAACAATGGTGATACAACTGCCACGTTTCATGTCCCCACACTTACTTTGTGTTACGCCCCACACGTGGTGAAGCAGTTGTTGCATGTTATGCCACACAATTGTTGCATGTTAAGCCATGGGGATATGTAATAAACAAATATGCGATATCTACTATGGGTTATGGACTTTGCATAATTCTAAACATTAATTGTTTTGAACTAATGCTTAATTCAAACCTAGCATTAATCCACTTTTTCTATATACACTATTGTTGGGCCCCAACAAACCCCCCCTAAATTTTTACAAAATTTAAAGGACCCCCGTTAGAATCTTGATAATTATAATGAGCTACAGAATCAACCTTTTCAAAAAGTTCCATACCTTGGCTTGCTTTGAGACAAACTTAAGACATTCACTATAGTATGAAACATTTATTACAAGAGTATATGTCAAAAGTTAGAAACGAGCATACAAATCTCAATTTAAACAAAACGTTAATTTTTATCAAATGTTTACTTTCGTTTAAATTATGATTATGTGTTCATTCTTTTGCTCATTAGCAAGTTTGACTATTTTGAAT
>SNQJ01S0142609.1:11259-22064 GCA_010110895.2 Picea sitchensis
TTATGATAGGGTTGCAGATTGGTTGGAGTATTCATATCTGAAAAATGTTCAAGGGAATGGTAAGGTCATGCTTGCTGTGTTTTTAAATGATGATGATAAAGGTAAGTATGATATATTTTTGTTTTTTTTCGATATACTACCATTCTTGTTAGTAATATTTGATCTTGTTTCTATTGCAGGATTGGAGTTACTTCGATGGCTACATTGGAAACATGACTTCATTTAGTATTTTTAATTTGTTTAGTAGTTAGAGTAGGTTTAGGAGTAGGTTTTCTTTTAGTTTTATTTCTCAGTTATTCTCTTTGTAATAATGCAGTTATGAACACAAGCGGGCACACCATAATATGAATGTTGTCAGGGAAGTCCACTTTAAATCTTTTTCTCTCTTCTTTTCATTGAATATTTATTTTCAAAAATGCAGTATCATCATGAAAATTTTAAATGGAAAGTAAAGAGATAAATAAATTTGAACTATCAATTCAACCTTGACCCAAGGTGCCACGAGTAGGACTGCACTCATCTTAATGAGGATTTTTCTATTTTTAGTCTCTTTTATTTTTGATAATAATGCTTGGTCAAAGTAACATCTTATGCATCACTGTCTTAAGAAAATAACTTGCTCATACATGATATTTTATATGATTTAGTTCTTCCTTTATTTTACAGTGAGATGATAGTGGATACAAAAACTCAAGTTTATCTTTGGCCAAAATCATTTCCTAAAAAGTTTTATTTTGTTGTTTTGATTTTTTTTGTACTTCTGATTTTGAATCCCATTAATAAAATTTGATTTGGTTTGTTGTGTGCTTTTGTTTTCTTTGATTATTTTGAATGAGTTTTCTTCTTATCTGTCTTTTTGAATCAATATATTTTTGATCAAAGAACTATTATCGAAGGAAGCATTTATTTTAAGACTTGTGATTTTCAAGCAAATTGAAATAGTTCAAAGAGGTCATGATATTAAGATATAGCTCAGACAATTGATTTTTAAGTCAATTGTCACTCTCATTTTGTCCTCAAATAATCTTTGCTAGAGTATTACACCAGAGATATGGTTTAAATATTTGAGAATTACGATGATCTTTAAACTTTTTACGCCATCCATATTCTCAAGGAATCACTTTTAAGTGCTTCCCCATTCTCTAGATGATTTCTTAAAGGAAATCTAAAATCTCTAAACTATGATAAAAATTCCAGTTTCGAAAGAAAATAAATAACATGGTCAACTATTCACTTGTATTGCAATTAACCTCCAGTATCACCTCGCTCTCTTTGTCATGAAGGAATCTATAATTGTATTATTTTTTAAAAGTGGCATAAGAGGGTTGAAAGAATGTATGTGTGGGAAGTGTGTGTAAACCCATCGGGGTACTGAACAGGCTCGCTGGCAGTGGGTAAATGCACATATGATACCAAGACAACTTCGTCGGGGTACTGAGCAGGCCTGCTGGCAATGAAGCAATGTCGGGTTGAGAGGTAGCAGGTATATGTTTCTAAATTAGCTTTTATGGAAGTATACATCATGTGGATATAACTATTGGATGGGATTAAAGCATTTGAGTGGGTTAAATGACATCCCTGTCGAGGCTATGGATGCCTTCTAGCAGTAGTGGCTATGTCAACGGTATTGAAGTTCTTTTATAAACATCACAACTCTTTGATTAAGGCATTATTTCAGGTCATAATCTTCTATAAAGAAAATTCGATTTTATGGTTATAACATTGAGCTTATCCTAATACTATATGTTCTCAGAGTAAATTTCTTTCAGCGAGCTTAAATAATTTTTCAAGTCTTATTATTTTCTTCCTGAGACGAAATATTACTAGATCAAAGATAACTACTTCACCCAGTAAGTTACCATTTGTTGGGCCCCAACAACCCCCCCTAAATTTTTACAAAATTTAAAGGGCTCCCGATAGAATCTTGATAATTATAATGAGCTACAGAATCAACCTTTTCAAATAGTTCCATGCCTTGGCATGCTTTGAGACAAACTTAAGAAATTCACTATAGTATGAAACATTCATTACAAGAGTATATGTCAAAAGTTAGAAATGAGCATACAAATCTCAATTTAAACAAAACGTTAATTTTTATCAAATGTTTACTTTCGTTTAAATTATGATTATGTGTTCATTCTTTTGTTCATTAACAAGTTTGACTATTTTGAATAATGTGTTCAATACTTCATCAAATAATATGTTGGTTGGTTTTTCATTTTCATGAAATCATTTGGTGATGTTAATTAATTAAATTATTTTTTCATTTTGCATCTCATTTCAAAATAATAATAATCAAAGAATTATCTATCATTTGTTTGATTTTGTAAAAAACTAAAATTAATATTTTTTCTTCATTAACTTGAAGCTTCTAGAATTAAGATCATATTTGAAAGGAAAATATAAACAATTTTTGTTTAGAACTTATAGTTAGTTTAAATTCATTTTTTATTTTTCTAGATTTTTGTTTTATTCACAATTTTTAGGTTATTAATTTAGGTTTCTTTTTGTTTCATAGGTTTCTATTATCAAATATTTGATACAGATATGATCATGGCTTGATTTTATTATCCAAATACGTTCAAGATGATTGATCCAAAAATAATTTTGGATTGCTACAAAAATTTTTATGAGCAACAACAGATAAAATTTGGAAATGCATCAATATCAGACATGCGATTTTGCAGAACTGATCTCAGCCAAACCGTGAGGAATTAGAAGAAACGGTTGAAAACCTAGAACCAAAATGGACCCATTTACCTTTTGCGTAGATATTTTCCCAAACAAATGCACCATTTGAGAGATATTTGGGTATCTTTTAGAGGCAAATTTCAGGTGGCGGAAATTAATAGTGGTGCCGAGACTGTTCATTCATTTTATAAATATATGAGAAAGATCAGAGCCAAATGGATCAAAGAATTGGAGAGGAGGATTTTAATCCTTTCTCTTTTGTATATTATTTCTTTTGTAAACTTTTTATTTTTTTTCAAATGGAGTAATGGATGGTTGGAAGCTTTGGGAGAATGGACGAGTATTTTTAAAGAAGAATATGGAATTCCAGGTTGCTTAATGGCTTTTGTCCTGTAAGTAAAATGGTTTTATTTTCGTATAATATCTTCATATTCTTTGAATAATTGATTATGCATTGATTTAAATAGATTTAGTCTTTTTTATCAATACATGATTAATTATTATCATTTTTATATTAATTTTTCCAATCTTTAAGAGTCTATTATCCAAAACAATTCTTCCAGGACTACAATATGGGCATGTGATTTTGAGAAAGAATATGGGAAGTAATTCATCTTTGGCTTTAGACCTGTGTGATACTTATTCCATTTAATTCTTTCAGTATTTTTGTATTATGAAAATGTTATTATGGTTGATTTTAGCTTTAGCTTGTCATCATATGGTGTTTTCATACTGTTAAATGTTATATGCTACCCATAATTTCTTATTCCATTTTTTTTGTGTGATCAATAAATCATTTGATTATTATGGAATTTATTTCTAATATTAAATGATGGATAATATCAATACCCAGAATTGAGTTTTCTTTTGTTCTTAAATATTGATTATCTTAAGATCACACGATTTTTAATTAGTTGTCTTCTTGTTGTTATTAATTTACTCCAATGTCAAATACTTCTTTGAATGTATTCTGGAAGTGGTAGTATTGTTCTGTTATAGGTTTCCCTTAACAACAGTACACACAGGAGCTCATACATACAACACAGAAAGATAAATACCAGTTTCGTTTATTAGCGACAGGTTATTATGTGTGTTATTTAGTTAAGTTGTTAATGAATAAAACAATGAATGTATGGTTCAACTTTGACTATCCATGTGTTCATGTTTCATTAACTTTTTTGCAAGATTCTTTAAATTTATAAAAGAAAAGAAATAAATATTTTTATGTGCTTTCTTTATCTGTTTCCTAGAAGCAATCATTTTTCACATCGATTTTCGTAAGTTTCAATTAAAACTTGCAGCCTGTAAATCATATAAATAAACGAGACTTGTATATCTTCTGTTTAAATACAACTACTATAGCTACATTTGAACATATGTACATATATATAGTGTGTTTAGTAATTAGTTAGTTATTTCTCTCTTTTATTCGTTTCTTTTAGGATTCTTAGATTGGCTAACGGAGCCATTGAACCCGTTAGAACGAGTTACACCAAACGGCTTGGGTTATTTAGATAACCCCAGACTGGACTCTCTCTTCCAGTTGACGAACGGTCAATTTCGCCTGTCAACAACTATCAATGTATGTCAATGCATGTAATGTATCCTAATTTTGTTTCACTAAAATTAGCTTTGTAACTAATAAGTGATCACGTTAAGTATTATCCATTGGTTCCCCTATATATCATGGAAAATGCATTTTAATTGACTTCATCTATTTCAAGATCATTATGCAATATATATCTATATAAAACTTGCTTTCTCATCTTTACCATTTCCCATGTAATATCTTGCTTCACTTCACTTCACTTAACCGAAAATGATTTTTATCTGCACATTCTTTCCAATAAATATAATTGGATTTTACTTTCATAAGAATTCTAGTTTATCATTATTTTTTTAACTTACCAATCTCCAATTGAATAAAACATATAAACTTCCTCACCTTATTACAATGTACTTTTTACTATACAAATGTGGGATACTTCCAATATTTGAATGACGAAGTTGTCTACCACGTTCTCCACCACAATTCTTCTAAAGAAATATAGATAACTCTACACCACAGTTCTTCTTTACAGAAATATAGAGAAAGCTTAGCGCAGTCTTATCTAAGACAAGATAATCTTTGGTTAGAATCAGAATCTGACTCATGAGATATCAATGTTTCTTAATAATGTTCGTTGGTGCCCACCACAAGTAAAAGTATCTGTGGGTTGTGACTCATTAAGGTGGTCAATCTCGTCATTGAACATGCAGACCATGTTCCTAGTTCCTTTGTGATATACCTTGTACAATGTGGCTCCTTTGTGATATACCTTGTACAACTTGGATCGAATGCAATACATATGATTTGTAATATTCTTCATGCACATGTGTATCGCCGATTGTATATATCTACTTATAGTTTCTCCTTGAAGGAGTTCCATTTGTCATGTGATGTATTAGTAGATACCATTATCCATTAGGGACTTCCCAATTAGTGAATAGGAACCAAATATTCTCTATTACTTTGGCATTTACCCATGTCATGATTTGAAGATAGTCTTATGCACTAAGACTATTATCCACTTCAGATAGTAATCACAAATCCACTACAAGTTGTAATCATAAATCCACCATGGCATATTGTATGCTATATGATATCTTTGATGAAGCGTTGTGATGGAATGAGCTTCTCTGCAAATGTATTCCATAGCTCTCTGCAAATGTATCCCCTAGCTCTCTGTATGTAATACAAAGGTTCAACATCAAACTGTATTTGTCTTATGAGGGCATCTGGAAGTCTTTTTATGAGCTGGTTCCACGACACTTCCAAGTTTTTTATGCATTCTAATTCCTTTGAATGGGAACACTCTCCTCATTCCTTCCAATCTTAGCAACCTCTTATCCGAGAATGATATTTCCTTGCGGTATGCTGCACTTCACATTCAAACTTATGATATAAAGCTTTTCCATTTTGTTAACTTGCAATGTCTATCTAGTGTAGGATCAAAATTCCTGATTAATAACTCTTTTAATCCGTGTAATCTGATTGTATAAATAAACTACAATCAGATTTAAAGGCTTTTATACGTCATGACAAACTACCTGAAAGATTTAAAGGAAGATTTTGTCATAGTCGAAGCTTTCTAAGTTTTGGTCTTCTTCTGGCTATTTTTCTGTTAGTTTTGCTGGAAATTTGACAAGAAATTATTCAAAGTGTTTCAAAAAAATTTCAACAAAATAAATCCATTTATGTATTCAAAAATACAATTTAAACAACAAATAACTATAATTTCATCCAAATTTATATGATCAAATTCAAGAAAACAAAAACCAAAACATAAAATATTTAGACAACACAATTTTTTATTTTATTTTAATTATAATACCGTGCTTCTATGTTTAAGGACACTCCCAAGGCATACCTACATAGCTCTCTATCTTCTACGAGAGTTGATCTCCATCTCGATGTTCATGCATCTGTCTCTATGACATAGATATTTACCTTTTCCTGTGAGGAGTTTTAATGGTGGAATGGTCTCAGATTTGTATTTAATTTTTTGAACTTCTTTTTGTTTGTTTTTCTGTTCATTTACATTGATTTTTTCTTAACACATTTTAATATCGATCTTTTCTAAGATACGTCTTTGTATCAAGAGTAATTCACTGAAATTGTCACGTAAGTGGGTAATGTGTGGGTAGTGTTTACATGTTGATTTAAAAAAAATACAATATTGATAACAAATAATAATAATATTTTGTGTTAATCATAAGAATATATATATATATATATATATATATATTTTTCCCTTTTTTTTTTGAAGGATTTTTTTTTTTAAAGAAAGAGAGATTTTATATGTATATTTAATATAAAAACTATTATATTGAAAAATAAAAGGAAAGCTAGATTTACATAAAAATGGAATAAATAAAATATTTGTTAATTTTTGAGCTTGATTTAATACTGTAAGTATTTCTTTAAATTTTTTATTGTACTTAGAACTTAATTTGACATCATTCAGAAATTAGAGAAACAATAATCATAAGAAGTTATGAGCATGCAAGATCACAACACATGTACCTTGGGGAAACCCTATAAAGGGAGAAAACCCCAACAAACAATCTCCTTTTATTGCATTAATAATGTATGACCACTTACAAATTTTCCACCATGAAATTATGTTCTTAAAGAGCTTGCCAAGTTTGACTTGAGTGTGTAACTAAGAGACCTTGCTGATTTATAATCACCTGTTACAAACCATCACTGAAGACGTATCTTTGTTGATATACATTTTCTCTTCTGGACTGTTACGTTGCCTCTTTATGGTCTGTTATTGCTGCATCTTATTGACTGTTATTGTTGTCTCTTATTGATTGTTACTGTTGCCTCTTATTGAATGATACACCACTCTATTATAGACTAATATGCCACTATGTTATGTGTTCTGGACTGGAGTGTATACCTCTCCGTTATGCGCTCTAGAATGGATTGATATACCTCTCTATTACCTCACCTATTCGTTGCATAACCCAGTCTGTAGAAAAGAGGGTCAAAATTTTTCTTATATAGGAGTGGAGAGGTAGCGAGGCGGGGGCTCAAATTAGAGGCATGAGTGCATGCTTTTACAACTTAACTTAACTTAGCAACCAGATTTAGAACTGAACATTAACTCAACAACCAGATTTAGAACTGAACTTTAACACTTCAATTAGAAACTCTCCTTTGACATGATATGCATGTGAATTCCTTAGCATGCACATGCAATGGAATGCATGCAACATGCAACTAGACATGCATGCAACATGCAACAAACTTGACAACTTTGACTTTGACCTAGACATGCAACTTTGACTTTTTAAAACTTGACTCTTTACAAGGAAATTCAAATTTCTTCATGGTGGAAGGTGTTACACGTGCCAACCCACTAGATCAATACATTACATCATTTGCAATATTAGGAATATTGTTTGTTTATAGCTCATAGGAATTTTATGTTCAACCTAACTTTTTCTAGATGCCTTGACTTTTTCTCATGGCTCACAAGGCTTGACTAGGCTCACAGAGGTTGTATGTTCCCCTTGAATTTTGCACTAGTCTGTCTATGCTCACAGAGGTTGTACGTTCCCCCTGACTTTTGCATTAGACTTACATCTTGACTTTTCTCTTAGACTTACAAGGCTTATACTTTTGCCTTGGCTTGACTCACAAGATCATATAGTATTTCATTCATCCTGACTTTTGGTTTGACTCACAAAGGTTGTACGTTCCCCCTGGATTTTTTCAATACCTCACAAGACTGGTTGATTCTCCAAATCTCCCTGGCTAGCTGTAGGGTGGCCCATATGTCCTCTCATTGGAGAATGGTTGTCAATGCTTCCAAATTTAACACTCCCTCTTAGCGAGGGAGTCATTCTCATCCACACCCAGCTTGCCTCTCAGCTGCACAAACTGTCTCAGTGGCAATGGCTTGGTCAGGATATCAACTACCTGCTCGCTCGTGGTTATGTACTGTAGCTTTACAATTTTTCTTTGGACCAAGTCTCGAATGTAGTGGTACTTCATGTCAATATGTTTTGACCTGTCATGAAATACCAGGTTCTCTGTCAGTTTTATGCAACTTTGATTATCACAGTGAACCACCATTGTCTCGATCTTGTCACCAAACAACCCATAAACCAATTTTATGAGCCATACCGCTTCCTTGCTAACATCACTTGCTGCAATGTACTCATCTTATGTTGTACTATGTGCAATGGACCCTCATTCCCTGCTTGACCAAGAGATCATAGCGGATCCTAAACTAAATCACTATCCGGAAGTACTTTTCTGGTCCACTGGCCTTTCTGTCCATTCAACATCTACATACCCATGCAGAAATAGACCACCACTGGATGTAAATCTCATACCATAGGTAATGGTCCCTCTGAGATATCTCAAGATGTGCTTTGTTTCCACCTAGTGTCTCTGTCTCGATTCAGCCATGAATTGACTCATTGCAATCATTGCATAGCATATATCTGGCCTGGTGTGAATCATGTACATTATTGATCTAATTAGCTGCTTATACATGGTGGGATCCACCAAATCTGAACCTGTATTAGAATCATGTAGCTTCCTCAGGTTGGTAACCATCGGAGTAGACATGGATTTGCAATCCATCATGCCAAAACTCTTTAATACATCCACTATGTAGTTTCCTTGTGCCATAAATATCTCACCCTGTCTTTGCCACACTTCCAATCCTTGGAAGTAATGCATCAAGCCTAAGTATTCATCTCAAATTATGAGATTAGATCCCTCTTACACCAGGACATTAGCCCTTCATCTCCTGTTAGAAAGAGAGCATCAACATACATGATTAGTACAACAGGTTGGTTCCCTCTTACCTTGAAGTACATGTTCGCATTAGCATCACTTTTCTAAAATCCCAATTTTTTAAGAAATCCAACATTCCTGTCATACCAAACTCTGGGAGCCTGTTTAAGACCATACAAGGCCTTCCTTAGCTTGCATACATGAATGTCTTTTTTATGCAGTACAAAACCATCTGGTTGTTCCATAAAGACCTCTTGTTCAATATTTCCATTCAAGAATGATTTTTTTACATCCATCTGATGTAGCTTCCAACCAAGAACTGAAGCTAATGCAATAATAGCTCGAATGGAGGTATACCTAGCTACAGGGGAAAAAGTATCGTCGTAGTCAATTCCTTATTTCTAAGTGAAGCCTCTGGCCACAAATCGTGCTTTGAAATTTTCCACAGTCCCATCGGCTGCATGTTTGATCTTGTAGATCCATTTGGAACAGACAACTGATTTGCCCATTGGCCTTGGCACAATGTCCCAAACATTGTTCTTTAGAATAGACCTGTATTCCTCAAGCATGGCATCCTTCCATACTTATAATTTATCTTCTTCTTCAAATGAAGAAGGTTCGGCATCACTGATGTTTCTCATTAGTGAAACATAACCTCCAAACCTATGAGGCCTCTTACTTTTTGTGAAGGTTCCTTTGGGAGAAACTATATTTTCTTCTTCCTGCATTGTTTCTTTAAGACATCCTGGCTTCCTTTTGGCTAGAGGTTCTTCACGATTTCTTTATAACTCTTCAACGGGTTCTAGGGGCTCAACACTTGGCCCTTCATGAAGTTCCTCCCTTTGATCATCTGACTTTTCATTTTCAAAAGAGGGTGAAGCTAGTTGAATTGCTTTTGATTCCTCCCGAAGCTCTCTGGATTTCTTGAATGCGGCTTCCTCATGGAACTTCACATCCCTTCTTAACTATGTCTTCCTCTAACCTGGTACATATATCCAGTAAGCCTTGGAGTTCTCACTGTACCCCACAAAAACCCCTTTCTTGCATGAGGGTTCCATCTTTGTCCTGTTTTCGTTAGGGACATGAATATACACTGGACACCCAAATGTCCTTAGATGCCCTACTTCAAGTTCGATCCTTGAGAATACCTCTTCAGGAGTCTTTTCCTTCAAGATAGCATGTGGACACCCATTTTGAATATACACAATAGTGGATGTAGCTTCTTTGCATAAATAATTTGGCAGATCCTGGTCAAACATCATGGCTTTTACTTGTAGAAATTTTAATACAAATTATGTATTGCCTGGATTCTCCTGATCTAACAATTATATGACACTGTTAAATACAGAATCGCTTCTACAAATATTCTTGTGGAATTTAAAACATGATCGCTAGTTGCAATATCAAGAAGAAAGATCAATCACACATAACACATATGTTTTACCGGGAAAGCATAAAGCTAAAAACCCCACTATCGTATATTATATATATATCATGGATCATGAAACAATATCATACAAAACTCTAATCCAAGAGCTCTCAGTACAATATACAATTATCGCACACTGTCATACAAAAATTGACAAATTCAAGTGCCAATTTACTGCTTCCAGACAACCTCCCTCCTCTGCGCAATCCCTGCTAATGGAAATCCCTGCAATGAATGAATTCCTCTTGCCTAGGCTGTGCATTCCTAATGGGCACATCCAATGTGTGTGTGGTTGCATGAATGCACCCACTAAAGTCACAACTGATAGTCAAACTATCCCTTTCACCTGTTATCTCAACTGGGTCTCCACTGGATCTGACATGC
>SNQJ01S0142611.1:1211-24619 GCA_010110895.2 Picea sitchensis
CTCTATTCAAACATGCTGTGTTAAGTTATGTGTTCCATAAACTTGGTGGCATTAGTTGTGCCATTAAACACTAGTGGATCTTTAATCTCTACATGAATCCACTTAATAGAATTTGGTAGTGTGCATATTTGTGTCAATTAATTCTCATACTCCCTAGGCGACCCAAAAATAATGGACACTTTGGAATAAATGACATAGGAGAATACTATTCTCCAACTCAACTTTCCACTAGTAGTTGGATTAATGTAGTCTTCCAACTATCCTATGGTGAGATTAATGCAATCTTCCAACTCTCCTAGTCATCCAATACTTTTTCTATCTATTTAACAAATGTATTTCCCTACATTAGATCCAATGGATATACCATCCAATAACCTTTCTTAACAAATGACATCATTATCAAATTCCCAATCAATCCATTACAATAATAGGTATGGATATTTGTCATCTACTATGTCAATGAACTCAAAGTAAGCATAAATATTCACACAATCGAGATAAAATTCCATCTCGCCAATTTGAAAATGGGGAAAATTTGTGATTGGTTCACCAACTACCACTAGATCGACAAGTGGACCCAATTTGGTACTCCGGTGCCGTTACTTCAAAATCGCAGCTGTATGAGATGTCGTTACTGCATCTTCCGCTACTCCTGTTGCCACTACTTCGGTGTCGTTACTTCAAAATAGCCACTGTACGATATTCCGTTACTGCAGCTGCCGCTACTCCCGTTGTCGCTACTCCGGGTGGCATTACTTCAAAATCATCGTTGTATGAGATGTCAATACTGCAACTGTCGCTACTCCTGTTTCTACTACTCTGGTTACCGCTACTCCGGGTGCCGTTACTTCAAAATTGCCGCTATACAAGATGTTGTTACTGTTGTTGTCACTACTCCGGTTGCCGGTACTCTAGTCGCTGCTACTCTGGGTGTCATTACATTAAGATCGTTGCTGTACCAGATGCCGTTACTCCGAGGTGTTGCCACTCCAGCCACCGCTACTCTTTTGTTGCCGCTACTCCAGTCACCACTACTCTCTGGTTGTAACTACTCCTACCTCTACTACTTTGGTTGCAGTTACTTGTCTACACTCCCACTAACATGGATACCGATATTTCAGCTACCACCACTTCCGATGTCGCAGCTCGAATCGACGTTGTCATTTTCTGCGACTGCAGATGACGTTATTCCTATGATGATGCTTCTCCATAACAGGTGAGTCACCAGGTACGTCCTCAACCAAATTTAATAGATTTGGGTAATATTACACATGGCATAGGCATTCGCGCCCGAGGACAGTCTTAACTTTCAGTTTGGGGGAGACTTTATGTCTTTTTCCAAAGAGTCATCATTACCCTCTTTAATCACACGATTTCACAATCATTACTTAAAACTTTCTGATGTCATTGTATGCATAGGGATTGGACACACCCGCCAAAATGTTAATCATCTACCAAGATATTAAATTTGCTATCATATCGTCATCATCACTTACCTGCCACATCATTTAATTAATTAATTTTTTTTTTTAAATCCACGACTCTTTCCACAACACGTTTTCCACAAAACTATTTTGCCTGTCGTTTCTCTTGAACTGGTCGTCGGTACTCCTTGAGCAGGCACAGTCGATGGAACAAAATGGGTGGTGGAGAAGTAAGGTATGAGCCAACAAATACTACACAGTTCTGTCAAAATCTGGAAGTCTAGCAAATTTTCCAGAATGCAGGTTGTGACGTGTATTTCGAGAGGTTACAGGGATTCGATGCAGACATTACATCATAATTCACCCAAAATTTGGATGGCCACTCCTCCACGGTCACAGATTAAAAATCAGAGTCACGGAGGAAACCATTGCAACAGCTAGTGGGTTTCCAATATCTGGTCAAGGATGGTTTGTCTGAAAAACACCACTCCTGAAATTTCCAGAGTTGTTTCTGCGTGAAGGCGAAGAAGTAACGTCGAAAGGGAAAGGATACGAACATAATTCTCTGCTGCCTCCATGGGCCAAGGTAGCAGTATTCTTCATAAGGTACATGACATGTGAATGTCGCCTCTCTACCATTTACAAATATCATCTCAAATTGCTCACATCTCTGCATTTCCAACAACGCCTAAACATGCCCTTTTTTATGTGGAATAACGTTCATCGAATGGAGCAAGCAGCTCAACGCTTGTGCAAACCACTCAAAACCCTCACAAATCATGGTCTTGTTAAGCTACTAGTCATGCATGTGCTAGAGAAAAGCCCTGTGATTTGGTCATAGTTCATATGACTCTCGGAAGAGGAATTGGAAAAACTTATCCCAGAAGTAGCAGAAACCCTAGAAGAGAGAGATGGGCTGAGAAGGTTTGTAGAGGCTGCCGAAACTATTGAAGAAGGGCAGATAATAGGTGCTAATACACAGGAATCAACCTCATATGAAGATGAGGAAACAAGGAAACCATCAGTGGAAGTTAGATAATTTGGGGGAATGAGGCAGGTCATTAACCTGGATTCAGAAGAAGAGGAAGCAAAGGGTTCTATTCCTCCAAACCCTTTTCCTAAACAAGAAAGATATTTTTCTTCTCCATCAGCAGATGAACAAGAAAGAGATGTTGCTACTTCCTCAACAGATGAACAAGAAAGATGTGTCGCTACTCCCTCAGCAGATGAACAAGAAAGAGACACTGTTATTTTTCCCGTAAATGATCATGAGATAGATGTTGATATCCCTTCATCTGATGAGAAGGAGAGGAATGTTACTACTCGTCCAATCTATGAACAAGAGGTAATTGACGTTGTTACACAAGAACCAATGCCAAAACTTTCTGAATTTCCTGTCTATGAATATGGTGCAACTACTCCTCCCATCGGTGAGTAGGTAATGACTGACGTTGTAACACAAGAACTAGCGTCAGAACAAGTTGTTCCTGAAAACCCTATTTTTGAAGACACATCAACTACTCCTCCAGTTTTTTAGCAAGAAATGACTGACGCTGTTACACAAGAACCAGCATCAGAGCATGCTGCTCCCGAAAACCCTGAACCAGATTTGTGTGCTGCTACTCGAGGAAAAGTGTGAGTTAAACAAGAGCTAGAGATAGAGGCTGTAGGCAATGAAGCTCAGAATGAGGTTCCTCCTAGNAGGGGATGGGCTGAAGAAATTCCTGTCAAACATGGATTTGTCGAATTTTGTGCAAGGAGAAGAACCCCTATTCAGGACCGTTATAGGACAACCTTTAGAGAAAGTCTGCAATTGAGAAGTGAGAATGCTAAGCTAAAGAAGCAAGTGCTCCACCTGAAGAAATGAGCACGAAGATACAAAATAATTTCCAAGGAAGCAGTGAGGAGAAATGTCAAGGAGACTATTTCGGCAGCTACCCAAACTGTCGATATTCCCATAGTATCATCAACTACTCAAACTGCCGATACTCCCAGAGTAAAAGAAGCTACCCAAATTGAATTGGTTTTGCATACAGTAGCTAGTCAGACTGAGCCTATCTTGCACACCTCTATAGTACTAGCAACCACTCAGATTGATCCTATTTTGCACACTTCCATAGTAATAACATCTACTCAAGCTGAGCCAATGACAACTACAATTGAATCTCAGGTAGTTTTGTTGAAATCCAAGATACAAAAGTGGAAGAAAATTGTAGCCCATTTTCGGACAGGAGCTATCCCTTCTTCAGTGCAGCTAAGGACATTGAAAGACATAAGGGAACAGGCTTCTAGAGTCGTTGGTGACTATGAGGAAAAGTTTGAATAAGAGAAGAACAACGACGAGAAACAAAAGGAAAATATTACAGAGCTGGAGGCACAGATACAAAGGTTAAGAGATGACAAACATGAGATGTATGATATTAAAGAATAGGTAGTAACATGCCGCTCCCCTTCTCTCAGCTATGTAATGTTCCTTCATGAACAATATTTATTTCTCTGTCTGGAATGTATTCACCAGAAGATGGTTTATAATATTAAAGACCCCATGCAGTTTCTTAGGACCTTGAAAAGTTATGACATCCCCACACAACATCTCATGTGTGAATTGTAGATGCACAACTACCTGCTAAGAGATGATAAAAAATTCAATCTAGTTCCTTATGTGGGAGATGTCCAATTGAGGGCCTTTCTTTCCTACACCATTAACCAGGTGAAGTGGAAGAAGACACTTGATTATTTAGAGGAAAATCAGGTACACAAACCCCTTCAGGTTAGAATGGAGAACTTTCAAGTTGAACAAATCATCAACAAACATAACTATTTCAGACGGATTCCCAATTGGCCATAGAATATGGAAACTACACAACACTAGTGTGCTGAGATTTGCCTAAAACAATTGACCTATTGAAAGCAAGAGGCACTTGAAAACTGTGACCAGAGATGGGCCTTATCACCACCTGCTGTCAGGGAACGAGAAGCATTTGGGGCTCCCAATTTTCACAGAGCCATGGAAGGAATAACCAGGTATATAACATGTATGAGGTTTTGTGTGGTTCGATGGCTAGGTTTGAGATTTTCATTCCCCATCATCTGGATTCCACTTGATCAATATCAACCTGGTTATGAGGTCTAAAGAGAATGATGGAAGGATATAATATTGACTGGGGGATATAAGTTTCCAGGGACAGATATGGCTGAGGCATATGACATAGCATAACTTCAGGCCTAGTATCAAGGTTCCAACCCAGATCTGCGAAGGCGACGGCCTGCACGAGGACGTGCACATGACTAAAGTTTGGGGGAGATGTTGGCCCATGAAATTGCTTGTTTTCTACCACCTTTTTCTATTCTTATTTACCTCCATTTATATATTCCTTGAGCTATTGTGTGTAACCACAAGGGTAAGAATGCACCTCTATTATGTCATTGTGTGTATTAGTTCAAAAATGTTAGAGATTGGTTGGGCGTTTACCAAAGAGAATCACTAATCTTTGAAATCTCGTAGGAACAGAGAAAACATAGTCTGGCAAGATGATGCGATCAAGGATGCAACACAGTCTGCGGGTTGAAGGTGCAAAAGATGACCTGTTCCATGGTCCAACATTAGGTTCTGTTAATTGTTTTAGCCTTTGTGTATTTTTAGGAAGATCTGTTACCCTAATCTTGGGATGCTTTGTATCCACGAATTGTATAAAAGGCCGAACATAGATAGAGAAGGGATTAGCCAGTCAGTCAGCTAGCTAGGAGTTGTCTTGTATCAAGACTGCAACCTATGCAATCTCGTTTTATTTAATGAAAATCGATTTTCTTATGAGTTTCTGAGTTTTCATGGCAGTTAGTTCACCACAGCCTTGATCGGGGAGTTGGGCCCGCTCTTCTGGTCAGGTGTTGTTGGCTTATGATATAGTTTTGTTGTGGTTTTGTGTGGAATATGTTAGATTTGTGTGTTCTACTTCATTTACAATTATCCTGCTTCATTTGAATGTTACCATTATTTATGTTTAAGCACCAGTAATCTAGTTTCTATTCTTTATTTTACTGCAATGATTGTTTACTTACATGATCAATATTGAAAGAAAGCACATTCTGCACATACAATGCATGGTAGACTGTAAAACATTCAGGCCCCTGGGTTGACAAATTAGATGTATTAGGTGGTAAATCTAGACAATATACCATACCCAACAGTGAGGATATAAGTAATTCCTTTCAATATACCCCACTTCATAATAATTATAAAATCATCGTGGGAGATGATCCCTCGCTTACCTCTTCATAAATTTGCAAATCTAGAAGGTTTCAGGGATCATCGCTTGTTGCATTATAAACGACCAATGACTATCATCACATGTTTTCTCCTATATTCCATGTGAAGACCCTAAAAAAAAGTCCTAAATCCTGAGCAAGAAATATATTTTGACTTTCATCTTCTACTAGATTCCCTTCTGGCATATAGGGTGGAAATTAAGACTATAACATATACTACTAGCTATTGTACTTCCCACCAAATTACATTACTCCAAGTGAAATATTTGCTATCTCCCGTTCATCATGTGTGATTCCTACTCATTTAAAGTGGTATGTGTTACCATTTGTTGGCATTAATGTGAGTACCTTGACTTCAACAAGTGAAATCATCCTTCATTTAGGGTGGTGTGAGAAACTATCACCTAGAGTAGTGTGATCACCCTTCGTTTCAAAACATTATGATCACACTAACTTGATTTGGTGTGAACTACCCTTCGAGTTAAACATTTCCCTTTCTCTTCATTTATATGGTATCATGTACCTTCATTTGAATAGGGTGAGTTACCTTTACTTGAATAGGTGTAAGTGTCTTTATTTAAACAAGTGCTCCATTTTTGTGATCTGCCATTCTTTCAAAGTGTTACAACTTTTTTCATGGGAACAACTTTGATTTCTTTCATTCATATGAGTGTGAGTAACCTTCATTTTTTTGGTAAAGGAATGACTCAACCACAAGGCTACAAGTTCCTCATCCAAAAAGATACAAACATAGTTGTTGAAAGGGTATGAATTTCTTTAACCTCATGCTGTGATTAGCCCTTCACATTAATAGGTTAAATTTGATATTCAAGGTAATTATTGTGACCAGTCTATATTAATATCGATTGATGGTTGTGAGTGCATTGAAGTGGATAAGTAAAGGGTTGGCCCACTCTCACAAGCATAGTGATAGATTTAAAAAAAACACATCTCCCATATTGTCCCCCTGGGATACCCCTACCAAATTGTTTTTGACCTCTATCTCAGAGCCCTAATATCTCAATTAAAACCATTCGTTCAAGGGGAATGCATTTTATCTTCCCCTTGATCCCAAGGTGCCTTTGGTTTCCCTTTTGGTCCACTAAGAAAGACACCTAATAAGTCCCAAAACCCCCTTTGATAAGCCCTTATCACATAAGAAACCCTTTGGAGGGTCAATCACACATGAAAATATTGAGTATGGGTCAATCATGAATCCCAACATCCGGTTTCTCATGTAGATTTTTTTTTTTAAACCTACAGGAAGTGTGGCAATATCGACGATAGTTCGTTGCACTTTTCCATGGTTTTGCGTCGCACATATAGCATCTGCGTCATAAATTTTTTCTCTTCCAAACATTTTCGTCGCTATTGCCACACTTTTTCGTTGCAACTTTCCACACTTTTCCATCACACGTATGGAATCTACGTCGTAATATGTTGGTAAGTTTTTTACTTTGGCATGGTTTTTCGTCCCTATTGCGACGAAGTTTCGTCACTATTTCCACGCTTTATAAGGTAAACCTATCTTGAGAATGATGACACGTGGAGGGATTATTTCGTCATTGTTTCCACGAATAATTGGTTCGTGGATATAGTGATGAAAAAAGTTCCATGAAAAATAGTCTTTGATTTCGTGGAAATTGCGACGGATATGTGTGGCAATAGCAACGAAAAACCGTGGAAAATTTGGTCATATGTAGTAGTGTGGTTGCATGTTTTCCATGAAAAGAGAAAAATGAAATTCATGCCCCTGCCTTGGAAAGTTGGGGATTTCATACTCGGGAATATGAACAATATTGATGGTTTCACGGGCCACTTCCACAACCTCAATTTGAAATATGTTGAAAAAGTAAAAGGGTTCGAACCTAATAGTATTTTTGTAGAACACCTATTGGTTGTCGGTTTCAACAGTTCTTTCATTAAAACTATATTGAATGAAGATGAAGATAACGCCTCAGGCAGTCTTTCTCATGACACCGACAACCTGGAGACAATACTCAACACCAATTATTCGTACAAGTAGAAACGAAAAGGTTCGGGTGAGAAAAGTGCCCAATCCCCGACTGCCACACCCAAGACTACAACATCTCAGAGAAGCACTCCAACGACCTACCCAAGTAAGAAAGTCACACACAATTGTTCAAGCAGAGGAGGAGATAAGAACCCTCCCTCTGGAAAAATTGAAAGTTCTCATAAACTTCCCGCGAGCAAAAAACGAAAACAAATTGTGCAAGAAGAGGAGGGACCAAGGGGAGAAATTGATATCCGCGATCTCTCCCTCGAAAATATGGAACTAGAAATTGACATTGACAAAATTTTCCCCGATGACGACCAACGAGAGAGAACTCCTCCCCATAAACCTCAGATGGAAATAATTGGGACTGATAACTTCGACGAAGAAGAGTCTTTTTCATTTCAGAGCATTGTTTTTTACAACGAATCCAAAATATTGGTTATTGAAAAGAGAGATGTAAGGAATAAGAAAGGGAAATCTCGTTCATAGATGAACCTATGAAACATGCACCCTTCCTAGATCTCCCAAATACACTGAGCAACTGGAGATTCTCTAGACAACTTTATTAACAGCCTTGAAGCAGAGAACGTCAGGTTAAAGGAGCGAATCAAAGAATTGGAGGGAGCTCTAATGCCCCTTCCACTGTTGGCTAGTCCTTTAGCAATGATCTGGCCCACCACACCTGCGAAAAAGTTAAAGGGATCATCAAGCCTTCTCACATCCGCCTGAGGCTATGTGGAAAAGAATATGAAGAGAAGAATGGAATTAATAATAGAATATTGGGAGATGTCAAAGAGTATGGTCTCTTTTGGAAAAAGAGCGCATGCTTTTCATGAGTATCTGCAAGCAGATTTGAAAAATGAGCAAGGTTTCTACCTCGATGTAGTTGTACCATTTGGTGTTAAAGTTACTAGTATGACATAATTGAGAAGAAGAGAGGAGGATCTCCCTTCCCGGATCGAATAAACCAACTAAACGCATGCTGGAAAGAAAAGGTAAAAAACCTAAATGGTATCGTTCAAGGATGTAGCCAGGCCATATCTAGAAGAGACAGACAATTCAAGAAGCTAACTGAGATATATCTAACTGGTAGCACCAATGAATTCCAAGACCCGAAATTGATATTAAAATCATTTTTTTTAACCAATTAAGCATTTGATGATCAAGTTCAAATCTATAAAGGACTGCCATTTGAATTTTTTTATGGAATTCTTGAATATGGTGAAGATGATGTAAAAAACTGTCTAGTTGAGTATTTGATTAAAAACTAAGATATTGAAGAAGCATTGTGCAACCTCTCTATTAATCTAAGGGACTTGGAAAGTGAATTATTCAATATAAAAATATGGCATGAAGTCAACGTGGAGCCTATGAGGAGCTACATCGAGGAGTGGTTCAAAAAGGTTGTCGACAAGATTATCAATGAAGGGAAAAGGACGCTTGAGACAGTGCCCATAACCGCTGAGGAAATCCATAAAAGGACATCAACGAGCAAATGACAAGGCATGGGATACCATCATAGTAAGTTCATACTGATCACATTCTTTTGAATTTGTCAATGTATTCATCCAGTTACTCTACCTCTTTAAATAGAAAGGTTTAATCGAGGACTAACAATTTTCTCTTTCTTCTTGTCAGGTCTTGTTGTCTTCCATCACCAACTTTCTTCTTTCTACAAGCTTGATTCTTGTACATATTTTCTTTATGGTCCGCGGGAGCCCCAATCCCAGTCATTATGGAAAACTCATTTAAATTTCAAAGAATATGTACTAAACTATATATTTTCTTACAAATTCCAAGAGATCTATTTTGGGAAATAATATCAACTGTATTTTGTAATCTAGATTATCTGAATATAAAATATTTGAGGTTGTTGTATGGTGTTTTCAATGTTTAATATTGTTTTTTTGAATTTTGTATATATATTTTTAAATTAACACATTTTCCTGTACAACTATTGATAAATGAATTCAACCTCTTTCTACAAGAATTTAAGATGCTCTTTGATCCATAGTAAAAAATGCACGATAAGATTTTTTTTTCTCTGCCTTGTACTTCCATTTAAATAAAATCTACTCTATTGCGACATCTGCAACTTTCGCTCCTTACATTTTACATGGAAGAATAATTTGTGATAGGACATAGTTTTATGGCCACTACCCCTCTAACAAAGTCAACAAATCAGTGGCCATATACAACATGGAAACTCGGGTGTTGACGTCATGTTCCTGTTTAATATTGTGCATATATTATAGCTTGTTATATTTGAGAAAATGCTTGCATATAAAAATGTTAAGTCATATATATTTTTATCTATTGCTTATGGGTTTGAGCAAAATTTGCGAGTTGAAATCACCCTTCAAATTGGAACATGGTTTACATTTGGACCACAAAAAATCTATTAAGATAAATTAATATGAATAGTATTGAAATAAATATAAACAAATTCTCTTTAAACTTGAACCTAACTTTGTCGAGCTCCAAGTATAGTACATAGATGAGAATGTTTTTCCCATAATCAATGTCTTTATATTGCTTCATAATTATCAGACTAAATGTTCTTGTCTCCCTTTCTTTTCCCTCCTCTATACTTACCCGTTTTTCCCTTCTCTTCTTCCCCTGTATTATCCCTTCTGGTTCTATACTTAGTCGCATTTCTATGATCGCGGGTTCCCGGGTTGGTGGTCTGACATATCCTCATATTCATCTATATCCTCACATCATGAGCCTGACTGACCACCATCCCTTTTAATACTTAGCCAATTATTTGACCGCGGGATCCTGGGTTCGCTCTATCGAACTCTTATGCCCCGTGTTCTGTGATATACATCTTGCACCCAAAACTTTCGTGATCTACAATTCCACCCCGGACTCCTCGAACTCACAAGCTTCACTATACTCGGGTTCACAAAAGTTTCAAACCATTTATCGCTCCCTTCCATGCTCGCCACATTCACGCCCTTCCCAATGCACATTCATTATGCTTTTATTAGTGACAACTCACCACACAGGTTCAAAAAGACTGGCATTAATAAATGAACAATAGATGTTGTTGTGTGAGATACTTACCCCTTTTTCCCTTTTCTTCTTCCCCTCTATTATCCCTTTTTGGTTCTATACTTAGTCGCATTTCTATGATCACGGGTTCTTGGGTTGGCAGACTAACAGATCCTCATCTCCATCTATATCCTCACATCACGAGTCCGACCGACCGTCGTTCCTTTCCATACTTAGCCAATTTTATGGCCTTGGTTTCCTAGGTTGGCGCTATTGAACTCTCATGCCCCGTGTTCCATGATATACATCTTGCACCCAAAACTTTCGTGATCTACAATTCCACCCCAGAATCCTCGAACTTGCAAGCTTCACTCTACCCTGGTTCAAAAAAGTTTCAAAGCATCTATCACTCCCTTCCATCCCCTCCACCTTCGCGCCCTTCCCAATGCACATTAATTATGGTTTTACTAGTGACAACTCAACATATAGGTTCAAAAAGATTGACATTAATAAGAGAAAACCTCGAGGACATCTCCCATTAATACGCATTAAACCACGATTTAAAGGAGTTCGACCGATTGTCGTTCCTTTCCATACTTAGCCAATTTTATGGCCGCGAGTTCCCGGGTTGGCGCTATCAAACTCTCATTCCCCGTGTTTCGTGATATACATCTTGCACCCAAAACTTTCATGATCTACAATTCCACCCTAGACTCCTCGAACTCGCAAGATTCACTCTACCTAGGTTCACAAAAGTTTCAAAGCATTTATCACTCTCTTCCATCCCCGCGACCTTCACGCCCTTCCCAATGCACATTAATTATGCTTTTACTACTGACAACTCAACACACAGGTTCAAAAAGATTGGCATTAATAAGCGAAAACCTTGAGGACATCTCCCATTAATATGCATTAAACCACGATTTATGGGAGTCCGACTGACCGCCGTTCCTTTCCATACTTATCCAATTTTATGGCTGCGGGTTCCCAGGTTGGCGCTATCAAACTCTTAGTCCACGTGTTTTGTGATATAGATATTGCACCCAAAACTTTTGTGATATACAATTCCACCCCAGACTCCTCGAACTCGCAAGCTTCACTCTACCCGGGTTCACAAAAAGTTTCAAAGCATTTATCGCTCCCTTCCATCCTCGCCACCTTCACGCCCTTCCCAATGCACATTAATTATGCTTTGATTAGTGAAAACTCACCACATAGGTTCCCAAAGATTGACATTAATAAGCGAAAACCTCGAGGACATCTCCTATTAAAACGCATTAAACCACGATTTACAGGAGATTATGTTATCATATATCTTCTTCACATGTTACGTTTCATATTACTTTATGGGAAGATTCCATTTCATATTAATTACTTTATTCCTGCCATGTATTTGTGGGTAGATTCTTTTTCAATAATTGTAAATTAAGATATAAGTTATAGTGTATATGTATTCATTGAAATAATATTCCCGTCTCTCCCCATCTTCCAATAATCATCATCATCAATAATTATAGGGTGCCAACTATCATCCCCATTTCCAAATCTACTTGGCACAAGCTGCCACACAACACTTGTTTTATTACAACTCTTTTGAGGTTTTTTTGGGGCCATTAAAAATACTTTCAGTACATTTATTGGCTTAAGATTAGAAACATATAATATAATAATTTTAAATTGATACTTGGATATGTTTGTTTTGTTTTAAAATACAATATAAATTTTAGTATAGTTAAATAATATATATAATATGAAAAAGATAATTTTTATAGGTGTTGTTTAATTGTTCTACTAAATGGTTTTTTTTTTAGGAATTTGGCTATATAAATTTGTACAAAATTATTATTTGTTGTTATTCAAGATCCATTTCAGAAATTGATTGAGCATGCTCAAAAACCTTGGGGCACTCAGATTATACAAATATAATCACTCAAATATGTGGATCTAGTGGAATTTCAGGCAAATGTCCCTGAAAAAAAAATTACTATTTCCTAAAACGTTTAAACTAGGGTATATTTATATTTAATAATTTAAAATTAAAATTATTTATACTAATATCTTATAAAATGATAAGCCAAAATTTTATTATTATTCAACTTAAGAGTGTTGACAAAGGTGCTAGTGGAAGGATATTCATAAATAATTATACAACATAAATAAATGAGACAATTTGATATAATAATAATAATAATAATCTAATTTTAAGATCAAGCTTAAAGAAAAACACCTTTTCTTGAATACTTAAATTGCTCATAAAAACACTATCAAACTTAATTTTAACCCACCCATTAATAAGAAAACCAAACTTACTTATTACATAAAAATTTCTAGTATTTCAACCATAAATCTATATTACTAAGAAATTATTAAACTTAATTTTAACCCACCCATCAATAGAAAAACCAAACTTACTTATTACATAAAGATTTCTAGTATCTCAACCATAAATTTATATGACTAATAACCTTAGAGTTTCTTAAAGAAAAAATATAATTATCTTTTACATTTATATGATGTCAACAACATTTTATGTAAAAATTGTAAAAATAAATTAATTTTTGTAACAAATGTACTTTCTTTAATGACATAAGTGTGATCAAAATTCTACTATAATTTAACGCTTACGCATGATGGAACAATGTTTATAATGATTTAAAACAATTTTAAATCAACTCATATCTGTGAATGGTAAATTGAAAAATAAAACAAATAGTTATTACTCAAACAAATTAAGCCAAAAGCTTTGTCGATGCAATTTTATTTCCTGAGGTTTCCATCTTCGTCCGGCCATCATCAATGAATATGTTTTCAAACTAATTTTCAACACAGAATTTTGGTTTTTTAAGTCAGTAAATTTTCAAATTAACTTTTAACGCGAATGTGAATTAGACGTAACTGTAGAGAAGCCACGTGCAAAGAGAACCAACCATCCAATGACGAAACCATTCCTAAAAATATAATAATTAGCTACAGAGAATTGTAATAATAATTTGAAGGAAAAATGAATGTACATTATACATTCTTATAAATTTTAGGTATCTTGTTGTTAAGGAAGGGAACAATACTTTGGCTGGTCTTACTGTAATTTTATCGTGTTTGCTTGTTACATATTATTTATCATCAAATAGATAGAATGGAAAAGCAGTGAGTCAATCATTGACTAAATGTATGGTGTATAATTTTTTTAGTTTTTTTAATAGAAGATTACTCATGATATTATATATAATTGTGTATATATGGCAAAAAACTTAGTGAGATAATAACAACCTCAACTGTTCTTGGAATTGGAAAAAACTTGTATCCAAACCATCTCGCATGTTGAAGAGAGTAAAAGCATCCCTAATCAAAAACTAATCAACAACTTTCCACTAACAACATTCAAAATTTGTGTAACCAAAAACTGCTATCACCTTTCTCTAAGGATTTTGCAGAACACTAAAAGTAAACATATACATGCTAATATAGATTCAGAAATAGAGCAGGACCTTCATTTCCTTCTACCCATTGATTATAAGTTATTTTCCCTTCTTGCATCTCGATAGCCTTCTTGGATAATATATCTGCCTCCTTATTTTGTTCCTGATAATATATCTGCCTCCTTATTTTGTTCCTTATTTTCTTGGATAATATATCTGCTCTCTAATTCTGTCCTTCCAGTCCACTAAGGAGATTACCTGCAATTTCCCTCTGTAATTCAACTAGTCAATAACTATTTTAGAGTCTCCGAAGACCTGCAGGGCATCAATATTCAACTGAGCTGCCAAGATAAGGGTAGCCCAAACACCTAGTAATTCTGCCCTAGTGTTGGTGTTATCACATGCTATTTTGCATTAATTTTTTCCAAAGCATCTTGTCCTTGTGCTAAATTTCCACTCAGATTTTAAAACTTTTTCACCAATTCCATCAAGCTCCCATCACCTAAATCCTTCACTCGACTGATTATCCAAAATAGTCATGTCCTCCATGAGTAAAAATTTTGGCAAATATCCCAAACCTGTATCTAGGCTTAATGCTTATCTAAATCCCTCAGTTCCATCACTTCATTCATTTTTACCCCTTATTATCACATTCTCGTTGAAAATTACAAATATTCCTTTTATTAAGCTTAAGCACCCTTATCCTATCCACAAAGTCATGTGATAAGCCTCATATGCCCAAAGCCCTTAGAAAATAGAAAAAGGGTTTATTATTATAAATATTTTTATATTAAAATATTTATATTAATATTTTTATATTAAAATATTTATATTAATATTTGATCCAATATTCAATTTATGGCATCACGTCAAATCATGGGCACAAATCTCAATTTATAATGTGGAAAAGTCAAAGGATGGATGGAGGGTGCACATACATATCGGGAGAAGAATTAGCGCGGAGGTTAATTATGTGAAGGCGGGCAAATATGTAAACCAACGGTTTTTGGTCAGGGAAATGTGTCCTTAGGTGGAGAATATCGAGGGTAAAAGTGGTGTGGAGTAAACCACTCCATACCAATCCCGATATAATAAATGAAACCATTTATCATATGGTTTAGGTGCAACATTTTTCAAGATCCAAAGGTTTTACAGAAGTAAAAGAAGAAGATTAAAAGTATTTTACCAAAGATGGTATCCAAGACATGGTTTTCAAAACCATGGGAAACAAACCAGTCAATGGTTTTCATAGTGAAACGGTAAATTGGAAAAAACAATACACAGTAAATGTTTTTCACAGTGAAATGGTAAATTGGGAAAACAAGACATGGTTTGCAAAACCATGGGAAGCAAGCGATAAATGGTTTTAAAAACCACGAGCATGAATTAAATTATGGAAATTTAATTCTACATGATAGAAAAATATTTGGGAATTATTTTTATTCAAATATATTATTCCCAAATATTTAATGAGAATATGGATAAATTGAATTAGATTTGAAAGGGTATAAGTGACATTTCAAAGAGAATGTGGCAGAGGAAGGAGCTGAAGCGTCACAGGAATCGACAGTTGA
This sequence comes from Picea sitchensis, assembly GCA_010110895.2. NCBI lineage: Eukaryota > Viridiplantae > Streptophyta > Pinopsida > Pinales > Pinaceae > Picea > Picea sitchensis. The sequence goes on from SNQJ01S0142611.1 coordinate 16,906, forward strand.
ATCATGAAACATTTTTCGGAAAATTGTCATTTGTAATCATTGTACTCAGTTTTAGAAGCTGAAACATTTTAGTTCAGCTATTGTAATCGATTTCTAACTAAATGAACTCGAATTGTATAAATGCTAGAAGTTCCAAATGTATTAATTTGGGCAGAAGTGCAAGGGAACAGTTCTAGTTGTTCTGAACTCTATTGTAATTTTTTGGAGCTGAATTGAATACATATGCAGAAGCTTTTGAAGTCTCTATGAAAAGATTCTAATGGTGGTGATATGAGTTTTGTTTTATCTCATCATATGTATTTCTTGTTTTCTTTAATTCCATTTACATTGTCTTCTATTTAAATTGGATAGTCAAAGGCCCATAATTCATCTTGTGATGCTCTTGGCCAAAGCAATTTAAACTGTGTGTATTTCTTCCTAACTAATTCAGAATTCATTTCAGTAATGCTCTGATGCAGTTATTTGTTTTCTCCTTCTTCTTACACTTTGCTTAAATTCAAATTTACAACTCATATTCATTGCTTCATTTAGCCTTTATCCTCTGGAGAGTTCTACTGGCCAATCATTGTTTTCATTCAATTTCAGAATTTTGACTCCATAGCCTTGAGTGTCCCTCCCCTTCCTTACCAACAAATTTATAAAATCCCCCCAAACAAACTAAATTTGGCCACTGATTGCCAAAGAAACATCAAGTGACATGAGAGAGCCCTCTTTGAGCTGAGAAGGCTAGTGCCCAACTCTAAAGTTGGTTGAAACAATTACCTCTATCGTTTGTCTATCAGTGGGACAAAATTTACAGAGTGCTAACATTCTGGCATCGTTGTCAAGGACAAAATTGAAAAATTTCCCCTAGGAAAGAACAACATGGTTGAGTTCTAAGGTCTGAGAGCAACAGACACTTAGGCACATATTGGTTGTATTCCTTCTCTGGCGACTCCACACATCAAAAAATCAGTTTGAAGGTGATTCCATTGGTAGAAGAATCCATAAATTTAAATTTTAACTGGTGACTCCACTCTCAATGCAGAATCTAGCTTCCAAAACATCATTGGTGACTCCATTGCCCGAAGATGAGTTCAATATTTGCAAGGTATGCTCCAATGAACCACTCTCATATTCTTGGCTTTCCAAATCGTATTCCTCACATAGATTGGCAAAAATATTTGCCTAAATTCAAAGATGGGAAAGGAAATGATGTTGCCTTGCACTTGATTAGATTTCACATACACATATGTAAGTTGGGGGTTGAATTTCATGAGGAATGTTTGATGATAATGTTTATGGCTACTCTAGAGGGGAAAACAAGATTGTGGTATGAAGGTTTAAAACCAAGCATCTTATACTTTCTTAAAGATTTTCATATAACATTCTTTAAGCATTATGAAGAATCTAATCTTTCATTCTTGGTGTTTGAAGATTGTTGTCAATTTTGTGAACATTTCATTAAGTACCTTGAAAATGTTTTTGGTGATGAAGAGTGTATGAATGATGAAATCATAGAAGCCCTTTATGAATATCCCAGCAACAAATAGTAACCCCTCCTTTGGCTGAAGATGAAGTTGATCAAGAAATTGTTGTTAAAAGTCATTTTCCTTCTCCTGAGCTTGATGAAGATATTTAACAAGATACAGTGTTTCAAAGTTGTCTTTCTTCCCCTGTGAATGATGTGGTTGTTCAAACTCTTAGTGGACTAAACATGGATGAGGATTCTGAAACTGCATCTATGGAGACTTCAAGTAGTAAACAAACAAATTACATAGAGTTTCAGGAAAGTAACAAAACAGTGTATGCCACTTTTCAATCAAAAATATAGAAAGATAATGAAGAGGCAGTTGTTCTATTTGATTCCTTTGAAAATCATGGTTTTGAAAATGCATCCATGGGAAATCTAGACTGTGAAATAGTTCATGATGTTAGCTTTTCACATTTGCAAGAATATTATGAAAAAGAACCTATTCCCCCTTCATTCATTTGAAAGTCAAAATGACAGTCCTCAAGCAAATTTCCAGAAGGTTAATAAAACCAACCCATAATTGTTTGATGAACAAGAGGATAGTCTTGATACACATAATATGGTTGTCATATTTGATGATGTTCAAGGATCTATGAATGTTTTTGTTGATATGAATGAAAGAGTAGACAAACCTATTGCTGCCATTTCATTTGAAAATGTTCTCAGAACAGAAGAAATAGAGCAAGAACAACAAACACTTATGAATAAGGCTTGTCTTTCTGTTTTTGTTCATCAAGAATAAATGATTTTTCATGGTTTTCAAGATCATGTGGCCATCCTATTACAGTCATCAGTGAAGGAGGAATTTGCTTCATTCATAAGCTCATATTTTAGATTCAATTTTTGTTTTTAGCTACCATCTTTTACATTTGTCTGCCTGTTTAAGAAAAAATGTGAGAAGAGGAAAATTGGGAAGCCAATTGCTTGATTGGCTGCATTGGCACTTTAGCATCACTTGATTGAGTATTCATTTAAAATTTTTTAGGGTAGGTAGGAGTGTGCAAATAAGCTTGCTGGTCAAGCATTTTTTAGTTTGGATTTCCAATAGTGTGTACAATCATATTTTAGCAGTATATTCAATGTTCAGTATCCATTTGAGAGCAACGTGCATAATTTGGTTTTCAACAAACATTGGTGACAGGTCGAAACAGGGTACACACACATGTTTTGGGAGCATCCCAATGGATTAGGCACCGGGTCTACGATTTCTTTTCTACCTCACTGGGAGGATAACATCCCCATTTGGAGTCAATGTTATCACATGCTAATTTGCATTAATTTTTTCCAAATCATCTTGTCCTTGTGCTATCTTTCCACTCATATTTTAAAACTTTTTCACCAGTTTCGTCAAGCTCCCATCACCTAAATCCTTCACTTGACTGATCATCCAAAATAGTCATGTCCTCCATGGGTCAAAAATTTGACAAATATCCCAAACCTATATCTAGCCTTAGTGCTTATCTAAATCCCTCAGTTCCATCACTTCATTCATTTTTACCCCTTATTATCATATTCTCATTGAAAATTACAAATATACCTTTTATTAAGCTTAAGCACCCTTATCCTATCCACAAAGTCATGTGATAAGCCTCATATGCCCAAAGTCCTTAGAAAATAGAAAAAGGGTTTATTATTATAAATATTTTTATATTAAAATATTTATATTAATATTTGATCCAATATTCAATTTATGGCATCACATCAAATCATGGGCACGAATCTCAATTTATAATGTGGAAAAATCAAAGGATGGATGGAGGGTGCACATACATATTGGGCGAAGAATTAGCGCGGAGGTTAATTATGTGAAGGCGGGTCGATATGTAAACCAATGGTTTTTGCTCAGTGAGACGTGTCCTTATGTGGTGAATATTGAGGGGTAAAAGTGGTGTGGATTAAACAACTCCATCCCAACCCAGATATAATAAATGCAACCATTTATCATATGGTTTAGGTGTGGCATTTTTCCACGAGTGCGGTTCAATAATGATTATGGAATTTCAAATAAAAGAAATTCTTTCTCATGGTGAAATTGTTTTACAGAGGTAAAATTAAATTTTACAAATCAAAGAGATTAATGTTTATTTCCATGGAAAATATTAAATGGGAAGGTTCACGTGAAAGGAAGACTTGGATAATTTTTATCCAAAGGTTTTACAGAAGTAAAAGAAGAAGATTAAAATCATTTTACCAAAGATGGTAACCAAGACATGGTTTTCAAAACCATGGGATACAAACTAGTCAATGGTTTTCACAGTGAAACGGTAAATTGGAAAAAACAAGACACAATAAATGTTTTTCACAATGAAATGGTAAATTGGGAAAACAAGACATGGTTTTCAAAACCATGGGAAGCAAGCGATAAATGGTTTTAAAAACCACGGGCATGAATTAAATTATGGAAATTTAATTCTACAAGATAGAAAAATATTTGGGAATTATTTTTATTCAAATATATTATTCCCAAATATTTAATGAGAATATGGATAAATTGAATTAGATTTGAAAGGGTATAAGTGACATTTCAAAGAGAATGTGGCAGAGAAAGGAGAGGAATCGACAATTGGATCATGAAACATTTTTTTTGAAAACTGTCATTTGTAATCATTGTATTCAGTTTTAGAAGCTGAAACGTTTCAGTTCGGCTATTGTAATCGGTTTCTAACTAAAGGAACTCGAATTGTATAAATGCTAGAAGTTCCAAATGTATTAATGTGGGAAGAAGTGCAAGGGCACAGTTCTGGTTGTTCTGAACTCTATTGTAATTTTCTGGAGCTGAATTGAATACATATGTAGAAGCTTTTGAAGTCTCTATGAAAAGATTCTAATGGTGGTAATATGAGTTTTGTTTTCTCTCATCGTATGTATTTCTTGTTTTCTTTAATTCCATTTACACTGTCTTCTATTTAAATTGGATAGTCAAAGGCCCATAATTCATCTTGTGATGCTCTCGGCTGAAGCAATTTAAACTCTGTGTATTTCTTCCTAACTAATTCATAATTCATTTCAGTAATGCTCTGATGCAGTTATTTGTTTTCTCCTTCTTCTTACACTTTGCTTAAATACAAATTTACAATTCAGATTCATTGCCTCATTTAGCCTTTATCCTTTGGAGAGTTCTACTGGACAGTCATTGTTTTCATTCAATTTCAGAATTTTGACTCCATAGCCCCTAGTGTCCCTCCCCTTCCTTGCCAAAAAAATTATAAAAACCCCCAAAACAAACTAAATCTAGCCACTAATTGCCAAAGAAACATCAAGTGACACGAGAGAGCCCTCTCTGAGCTGAGGAGGCTAGTGCCCAGCTCTAAAGTTGTTTGAAACAGTTACCTCTGTCGTTTGTCTATCAGTCGGACAAAATTTACAGAGTGCTAATAGTTGGTACCTGGGCCACAATTGAAAGTCCATTTGTAAACATTTTTTTCATTGATCCTTATCAAACCCCCTACCCGCTCTGAAGTCCATTTGAGTGTGCTTCTCCATCAAACCAGTCAACTATAGTCAAATCTTGGAGGGGTATTTGGATAGTTCTGGATATGGCCACTTTATGAGATTCTATAATGCTATCACCTTTCTTAAGTGATTTATATACAACTGAACAGATATAAGGGTTCCCATTTTCAGAAAAAATCTTATTACGCTCCAACCATATAGAGTTGTCTAATGGATTCAAATTTTAATGCATTTGTTTCAATGTCAGAGATTCCATATCAATTTTATCATAACCATTTGTGAAAATAATAGATAAATGAGTTGAGTTTTATTAGGTTTCTAGATTTACAGATTTTGTGGAGTAAGTTAAAAAGTAGATAAACTCAACCCTTTTTCATTAAATTTGTTTTTAATTCCATAAAAATTTTGTTGAAAAATATAATTTTATTTGACTCATGGAAACTTTGATGATGAAACTTTGTCTTTAAAGATCTTAGTTAATTTTAAGAAGACTTAAATAGTTGGAATTTCAAAAAATGAATGAATCAAGATAAATTTTTGTCTCCACTAAAAATAAACTAATTGAAAAGGTTGAATTTGTTCACTTTTAAACTCACTCTTGCAAACTTCAACTCCAAATTAATTTATAAACAAACACTTTGAGCATTGAACCAATTCAATGCGCCATGGAGTAATCCATATGAAGCTCATTGATAGTATTCCCTCTTAAGCTTCTTGTCAAAGTTCAAAGTTCATAGAAAATACATAGTGAACTACCTAAAGTATGATAGGTTATATGAATCTAACAAAGACATAATCTTGTCAAATGTCAATCTTTAACTTAAGGTAAGTAAGGTTAAGGAGCTCAACTTTCTAAAATTTTTTGTTAGTTGTAAACATAAAGTTTGCTACATAGTAATGTTTTCAAATATATGCCATCCCTGAAACAAAAAACCAATGATATTTTGTTTTATCCAAACACATAGCACTGAGTTCCATTTCCATTTTGAACGATTTCAATAAACACAAATAGATAATGATATAATCTTTTTTCTGATTTTTGCATTAGAGAAAACACATAAGGTAACATATGACAGAATTTGAATGTGCATTGTATTAATATTTTTATTAGGAACAAAGTTGTGCAACAGATGATATATTTATTCTTGACTCGAAAATCATTATAGACAATTTCAAACTAGTGAATGTTATAACAAAAAAAACACAAATGAGAGAAGACATTCTTGAAGTTGTCTCTACTTTGTCATCTAAGGTGGAGGAAAGACCTACAAAGTAAGACAAATATGCATTACATTAAAAAAAAAAAAATAAGTACACAATTAAAACAAACAACATTCAAATTAACTACAACCAAAATTAATTAGGGGAAAATTGTAGTGAGTGAAGCCCAAAATTAGGAAAATGCATAGAAGGGGTCATACTTCTAATAATAATAGTGTGCCTCCTAAATAATCCAAAATGCCAAAAAGGAACCCACTTGCAAGTGATTTTCTTGCACAACTGCAATAGGAAATCATATACTAGTTGTACGCTAAATGAGAATATCAAAGACAAGTGCTAAACACACCTACTCATAATTTCATTGTTTGCAATCGAGCTGCATTGTCTTAAGACATATAATAAATTTAAATTAATGTTTGAATATGTATTGTGTTTTTTAAATAAGGAGAAATGTAATAGGATGTAATTATTGGAATATAGAGATATTGTTTTTAAATATAAAGTTTATTTATTTTTAGCATATATACATAATATTAATATTAATTATTTTTCAAAATAAAATATAAAAAATTAACAAATTGATGAAGAGAAATAATTGAATGACAATTTCCTAGGAAATAGCACCAAGAAAGGATGTAGAGATATTTAAGTTTGTAATTTTTGTGAATAACTCTATCACACCTTTTAAGAGATGTGATGTTCAAATTTCATACATATGTTTAAGGCTGTAATTTTTGTAAACAACCTTATTGAAGGGTGTGATGTTCATATAAACATTAAGTCTATAGGTTTTGTAAGTAATTCTATTAAATTTTTTTCTAGGGGTGTGATATTTATATAGATTTTCCTATGATTAATTTTTTTTTCATAATTATATTTTTGAGATGAAACATGATTTAAATTATTTAAATTTAAAAAATAACCCATTTCTTATTTAAGTCAAATAATACAATGCTATTTGAAACTCCAACAACCTTAAATCAATCAACAATTAAAATAGAAATAAAACATAAATTAAAAACAACATATCCATTTACAACATTCTCAAATAAAAAATAAAATATACATAATCATAAATATCTTTTAAAATTAAAATTTATAATAAAACATATAAACATTTAAATTCATAAAAAAATAATAATTATGTAACCTCTAACCTATAATTATAATTGATACTTGTATAAGTTTTAAATTCAACTTTATAATACATTTAAACTCATATATATTCTTTTTACATAAATTTTAAATTAATTCACTTGCATATATACATAAATTATTAAAAATAAAAATTAATTATTTAATTTTTAATTTAAATTTTATTTAATCAATCTCAATGACAATGATACTTTGTTTACATAAATAAAGTTCTATTTATATTTTATTTAGTCAATTTCAATGACACAAATAATGACACTTACTTTGTTTACAAAGTTCTATTTATCCTTTATTTAGTCAATTTCAATGACAACGATAACGACACTTACTTTGTTTACATACATAAAGTTATATTTATAGTAACAATAAAAA
>SNQJ01S0142612.1:0-24619 GCA_010110895.2 Picea sitchensis
AGATCTTTTCCTCTGCTCGATTCGACGACAGTTGTAACTCCTCCTTGTGCGCTCTGTTTCTTCTTTCCTTGGAAGATTTTCCAAGATTCAAAAGGCCTCATCCTTTTCTCTTTATATGACGCCTACGCTCAGGCTTCTGTCTTTATTTTTGAAACTGTTGACCCTCCTGAGCTTCCTCGAACTCAAACCCTCCAAAGGGTCTCCTTTTAGCCTCTGCAATACTTGCAGGGCTCTGTGCATGAAAGCACTCTCCCTCCTAAGATTTGTTCTCTTTGAATCCTCAAAGGATTCTTCGACCTTCGCACTCCTTGCAGCTGTCACTCTTGTGCACAAAAGCACTTTTCCTCCTGAGCTTCTCTTCTTTGAAACCTTGAAAGGTTTTCACGGCCTCTGTGATTCCTATAGGGTCCCTGCACACACGAAGGTGATGTTTTTTCTGAGATTCTCTGTTGCTTAGACCTCTAAGGGACTTAACCCTTTTCTCTCCCTCATATGGGGAATATGATGCCCTCTTGGCAGTCTCTTTCTCAAGAAACTCCTTGATGAGTCTGCAGGGTATTCAACAACCCTGTGAAAATCCTCTCTTGGACTCTTCTCTGTTCCAGAATTCAAAGGAGTTATTTTTTGTGCACTCTGCACATCCACTCAATGCCCTCCTGGTAGAGTCTCCTAAGAAAACCTATCCCTTTTCTAAACTCAAACCAGAGTTCTGTTGTGCACTCTAGTACCTACTCAATGCCCTCCTGGAAGAGCTTCCAGAATCCTCAGTGATTCTGATTTCAATCCCATGCCCTCTTCTGCATGGTCCTTGCCCAAATTCCACAGAATTCAGGAGTGCATCTATGCACTGGCTTTCAGAACCTGCAGCGTTCTGTCACACCCTCTTGGCATGAAGCCTCAAAGAACCCCAAACCTGAAATCAAAGAAACCACAGATAGAAGAACCTATCTGTCTCTACAAATGCACACCTAATCATACATCTATAACATATAAATACACACACATGAAGACATTTATCATACACATAATAACATGCAAGAAAAACTGCTCTGATTGTATTAATCTAAAAATGCCTCTTTACAATGTGTTTGAGCTCGGACTGTGACAGAGTCTCGGACCCTTCTCCTCTCTTCTCTAACTCTCACAGAGCTCTCCTATATCCCTACTCTAACTCTAAAAAAGATCGAAAAGATCTTTTACATGAGGGGGCTCTTCGAGCTCTTCCCTCCAAGCTACCTACTCTATTCAATTACATTGAATTACAATTAAATGGATGTCTAGGCAAAATCAGAGCTAGATCTCAGCCTTACAACCATTAAAGGCCTTCTTTAACTACAACCTTCTCAAAGGAACGAATTTGGCTCTACTAGCCTTACAAACATTTAATACAAATTTCAAATTCAAAATTTGAAAGTGAGAGGCCAGCGCCTCTCCTCTCCCCATTTAATGCACACTAAGTGGGCTGGCTCGCTGGCATGTTGCTAGCTTGGAGCGATTCTCTTGCATCAATTCACTATTATAGATTTTATATATCTGTGCAAATTTGGGGAAAAACGGTGGAATTGTTTGAGTGAAATCCCCCAAATTCGTGAACGAATCTAAGTTTTAATGATTCTAGGTTTGTCTAAGAATTTAGTTGATCTGCGGAGTTGTGGAGCTGAATTCGACTTAGAAGGACAAAAAAAATTCAAATTTTAATGGCCACTATAATGATGGAAAAATTTTGGTGAAATTACCAAATCGACAACTGGGATTGATTCAACGATTTGAAAAATGAGGAAGATCGATGGTTCATATTCATTTCGGTTGTTTGGGGAGTTGGAGAAAATTAACGGTCAAGATAATCTTGGCTGGGAGATCAACAACCCAGATTCACCTGTGATTTTATCAAAAATTCTAAGTGTGGAAGTTCGCCAACAAAAATTGTCGATGGCCAATGGTCGAGGATTGACAAGTTGGGTGAAGGGTTAAAGATCGACCAAGGAAAATTGTCGATCACCGATGATCGATGGTCGAGAATCAGGAGATTCTGGTAAAGTTTTCCTTTTTTTTTTCAAACAAAGAAAATCTTCGATCATCGATGATTGATGGTCGAGGATCGACTGAAAACCTCTGAAGTCCCGAACTCTGGAGTAAATATGGATTGTTCATGTTTGAGGAAGTGTGTACGCAGATCATCCTATTTAGGTATTCAAAGTTTGGGGTATTTGTGGTGTAGTGTGGAGAAGTCTCTCGAAGTTTCAAAGTTCCAAAGTCCTAAAGTCGTGAGGTACTAGAGTGACATGGCATGTTGATGCCACCTAGGGTGACATGTAAATACTTGATTCTTTCAACGTGCCAGTTTGTTTCATGTTTTTCAAAGACTATTTGTGCCAGTTAGTATATGACACATGTCACCTGTCAGATAGGGCTACGTGTCCATGCCTTGTTTTCTTCCATGTAGCACCCACTTGGTGCTTAGTTCACCAATTCAACGTTATGAAGGAACAAAGTGTGATGAAGGTGAAACCCCCGAAGCTCCGAAGGGAGGAGTAAATCCTCACCATTGATCGGGACAGGACACGAGGAAGTAGATCCTATAGTCTGGAGACTTGGCACTTCGTAGGATACAAGGTATAAGCAGTTGTGGTCGAGGAATCCCGAAGGCCTAAAGGCCATGGTCCATCTCAGACATTGATTATAGTAGACATGTGGAACAAGATCCCAATATCCAGAGACTTGGTACTCTAGAGAATTTGAGTTGTAGGTTGCTTGAGTCGAGAACTCCCGAAGGTTGGAGTTAATCTCCACCATTGATCGAGAGGTGATACATGGAGGAAGGAGAGGACCTCCACTATTTTGGCACTATGGAAGATATATGGAGAGGTGATTGGGAAGCCCTGAAGTCTGAAGCTACAAAGTAAATCCTAGTCATTGATCGGGACATGAAACGTGGCAAAAGGTCCTGTAGTCCAAAGGCTTGGCACTGCGGAAGAGTTGAGAGTGTGGACAGTCTGAAACTCTGAAAGCTCGGAGTCCCAGAGCTTTCGTTGACCTTCATTCTCATCCTCGATCAATTTTAAACCACATGATATCAGATATACTAATTCTAACATAGAAAATAACCAGAAAGGATTTGGCCTATGGTTTCGAGTCGTGGTCACGTGGGAAGTGGTTTGAAGGAAGAACCTTTTCATAATTGATTTATGTATCATCCTAGGGATAACATGGAAGTGTTATTCATATAAATTCTTCACGAGTTGAAAGGATCTATAACATTATTGACATTTTTTTTATCATATGCTTAATTCTGACAAAATGGTCAGTTGCACATTTTTCATAATTAAGGGATTGAAACATATCAGATAAGAATGCGTATTTAATAAATGGAAGAAGGAGAGTGAGCCTCCATCCATGATAAAGAGGCCAAAGGCCGGAATACTAGAATTGGAAATGCGGAGACAAAATCCAATGGCCGCAAGGCCGAGGGGAGAAAGATACATTGCTAGAAACTGTGAAGATCCTAAAAATAGAAGTGCAGAGATACAATGTAGACAACGAGAGGTTGATGAGAGAGAAAATTCAGATAAATGCTCGAGTGTTGTTCAGAAATGTTCCACCAACATGCAATAGTTCCATCTCAACATCAAGTATAAGAAATGTATCTCAAATCGTGTCATTGACTACCTCAATTGACATCTTATGGCTTCACTCACCACTAGGGTCCATTCTTATGGACATGAAGCATCTGAGTGGCCCCAACTTTATCAGTAAGATCCAAACTTCTTCACCACCTATCATCTCTTGGGTACATGCACGACTGTCATCGATTTTCACATTCAAGATGAACTATTATGCCACATGGGACATCTCTGTGTTCCTACAAGCGAGCATTCAAAGTTAATTTGGGAAGTCCACTACAGTAGGATGGCAGGACATTTTGACATGGAGGAAATTGTGGTCGTTCTTCATCAACATTTTTATTGGCCAAAACTTTGACAGTATGTCAGCAAGTATATTAGATCTTGCACTGCCTGTGCCATTTCCAAGCTAGCCATCAAGAAGAAAGTCTTATACACCCCTCTTCCTACTCCAGAGTATCCTTGGGAATCCATTTGAATGGATTACATGTCTGGCCTTCCATCCACCAGGCAAGGAAATGACTGGGAATCCATTTGAATGGACTACAAGTCTGGTTTTCCATCCACCAAGAAATGACTTACAGATTTGGTGGTCGCTGGATTTTCTAAGATGGTCATCCTAACATCTTGTAAGAAGAATATCATAGTGGAATATACTACAAATATATTCTTTGAATGAGTGTGGGTCCACTTTTGAAAGAATATAGACCATCATCTTAATCTAGATAAAGGTTCCTCAACACATTTTGGTCAAGTCTCTCGTCACTGCTGGGATTTCACCAAGCTCACAAAATCCACTACTTCCACCCCCAAACAGACAACCAAATCCTGAGTCATCATCATATTATTGTGCATATCCTAATAATGTACAACTCTAAGAATCCATGTACATGGGATGAGCGTCTCTCCCATGTTCAACATAGTTACAACATGATTCTCCATAGCTCCACCAAATGATGACTCCATTTCGATGGGGTTTGGGATTCCAACCGTTGGGACCCATTGGTGTTGCACTTAATCTTGCCACCACACAGACAGAGTCTTACCATGATCATTCTACAATTGACAGCTCAATTATAGTTAGCTGAGCCAGTATTCATCAGCATCCGGCCAACAGTCTAGGATTTTCAAAATCCAATGCTAAGTATACAAGCAACATGTTCAACAAAGGCACCACACACTGCTTCTCATGTTGGCTGTTACAAAATCTGGTTACATTTCTTCTGTGGCTGAGCCGCCTCACTTGGTCCCATCTGAAGCTCTTCACTCGCCATGGGCTTTACATCACTCAAGGCCGTAGCAAATGATTTGAGCCCAATGCTCCACTCTTCCTGATCTTCAGCCAGTTCAATGTGGACCTCCTTCAACCATTTTCCACCACTATTGGACACCTTAGAGATCATAGATCAATGGACAACACTCTTTGAAACCATCAACTTTGATTGCATGGAACAAGAATCCACTTATCGACATCGGACACATAGGTCAAGGGAACTTTCCAAAAAAAGGATCCAACTTCATTGGGTTGTCAAGGCAAAAGTAAATTCCTTGCTACACCAAGGAAAGTAGGCTCACCCATGGCCAAATTCAACTGAAATTTCATCATTTGATGGGGAAATAAATGCAATGGACACCATTTCTTCTTAAGCGGGGAGGATTTGTCTGTTTCCTATTGGTGGCCACCCATCCATTCCAACCTGAATCTCTTGTCCATTTTTTAGTCTCGGCACTACTCTTCTCCAGACTTTTGTAATTGTATTCTACACTTCCAAGTTTGTATGAAGACCTACACATATTATAGGTGGATAATGGTATTCACACCTAATCCAACTAGGATTATTTTGTATGTTTCATATCAACACATCTTGTTGGATCCTCGTGCCTCTGTTTTGAGGAATATTTTTTGGCTCTCCATAGTATAACTATAGACAAAGTTAGAGTTGTGTGGAAGAATGTGTGTGTTTCTCAAATACCTTTCCAATGGGATATCAAATGCCTAAAATGGAGATCAAATGCAAAATTTACGACCACAGGAATTTGATGTACCAACTTAACCCATAGGGGCTCCACATGAATTTTGGATGCTTCACCTAGGACTAGGGTTTTTGTATGTCTAGTTTTGGCATTCATGAGTAATATCAAAAGGCCCTAGATCCTCATTGTAACAGATTCTTCTCAGATGGATGCACAGAGGGGCAACCACATCCTCTCTTTAGATAGATACCACCATTCAAGCAAATGTTTCAGTTATGCAGTTTTATAGCCATCCTATTTCCATTATTCAACAGAGATTGTTCATTGATATATTTGTTTATTCTTCATATCTCTATGTTTTATTATATTCAGTATGTAATCATTTCGTTCCACTCCTAAAACTAGATCAACTATTAAGGACAGTAGGGTTCCTAGTTTCTGTGATAAAGGATGTGTTAAAAAGGTCTTATTTCAGTAAGGAGACCCAACTACATGAGGAATCTCACTCCCAAAGAGATTCATCCATTTCCATAAAGAATCTCACCCTCCAAGGAGATTCCATAAATTTCATAAAGGAAAAAGAAGAGATAAATATTTATCCTCTTATCAATGTCATCATTTTGATAAGATGGGACATATTTCTAAGAATTTTCCTTCCATAAGGGAACAATACAAGAAGATAAATAATGAAATACGTCATGCCCATGCAGTTGAAGGTGATGATCCATCCACAAAGTTGACTAAAGAAGAGATTGAAGACTATGTCTTATTTTTCTCTCTCAGATCCGTAATCTCGGAGAGGATACTTGGCTCATAGATGATGGTGCCCCTAAGTTATTGCCATGTCGTGAGAGACATTCTCTAGCCTTACTTAAAAAAAAAAAAAAAAAATTCCCAGTTACAATTGGAGATGAATACTAGTACCCTATCATAGGAGTGGGAAAATCCACCTACAAAGTTGATTCAAGGACTCATGAAAATGAAGGATGTATTATATGTACAAAGTTTGACAAAGAAATTACTTTCATCTCATCTTTAGATAATAAAGGTTTTAGGGTGACATTCATAGATGGTGAAGTTCTCATGTGGCTTAAAGGAAAACCATAGAATATGCAATTATCATTGGTGTAGAAGAAGGTGACCTCAGATAAGTTAAAAGGTCACTAATATGAAACCTAACCCACTCCACTGAGAGTCCTTGTGAATCCTTTAAGTACATAATACTAGGGGCCTCAAATTAACTACAAATCCTACCATATGTGTAAGAAAGGTATAGGTCTGAGAATTCAAGGCTGGAGGCTTTAGTTGGCATGTGAAGGGACGGCATAAGGAAAGAACATGAAGAATCCTTTCTCGAAGAGCTTACAATAAAGCAGAAGGAATCTTTGAGCTCATCCACTCATATGTATGTGATCCAATGCCATCAACCTCTTAGTGGGTATATAGCACTATGTGTCATTTGTTGATGATTATTCTGGTAAGACTTGGGTTTATGTAACATCCCCAACATCCAACCGGGTTAGTTCCACATAACAATTTCTCTCAATCCTTTATAAAAAAATTAAAATATATACACACAAGAATTCTTCCGGGAATCTTTGGTATATAAAAATTAAAATAGAAAAATACATTTTAAAATGCACATATCTTGTATACGTATAATAATAATAATACACATGCATCACACACAAGAATAACCTATAAAAATAAATTCATACATAATAATGAAGCATGTAAATTACTACACAATTGACATTTGCAAACTATCATCAACTTCATGCATCTTCCACTTAACCTCTCACTCTTTACACCACCACACTCACTTCCATCACTCTAGGAGGGTCACCTCGAGATGAGACTAAACTCATGTAAAATGCATTCCTAACTAAGATGATGTATCTCAAACAATAAGAAAAACTCTCACATAGGTGCCTACTCAAACTAATAGACTATAGTCCCTCATTCCACACATGTTCGTCCCACCCCAAGAAGTGAGTCCCTTCTCTGCTGGCCAAGATTCCTTCAAGCTGTCTAATTCTTTCAGGCTTCTAACAATGTGCCGCATAAGAAGTCTCGTAGGACCTCAGAAGCCAGGTTCCTTTCTGGTGCTTCAACAACAGGCCAGACAGGAAGTCTCAGAGACCTGTAGTTGTAGTTTAGCAACTTCGGGAAATAAATTCCCACCAATTCCCTCACCTAGAGAGAAATTTTTCACGGGCCTAACAACTTGCCTCTTCAATATCCCATGGTCCTGACAACCTGCTTCTTCATTCCATATCCTAAGATAACCAGGTACAAATATAGGTATGGGTACGAGTACAGGTACATATACAGGTACATGTACATGAAGGTATGAAGGACGACTAAATGAGTGAGTGAATGATGATGGAAATCCTCCAAAATGGACTAAGTCCAAGATATATGTATGCATGTCTCCAACTTGACACTTGTTATGTTGAGAACTACTTTGGCCCACTTGTTCCCATCCCTAGAAGTTAGGATAAAATAATTATCCATACTTTATACTTTAAGAAATATTAATATAATATTCCTTTTTGGCTTAAGCTCCCTAGCTTAACCCCTTATCCTTAAATTTTAGACCTCCTTTCCCTAACTAGTAGAGTTTAGTCCCCCATACTCTTTTATTGTGGTCGGTCTACACACAACGATGTATTATATTAATGATAAGACATATACAAAAATAGGCTCACTGGCCTTTAGCATCTAGGCTCTCTGGCCTAATTCAACACATAAGCCTCCTAGCTTATAATAACTGGCTCACCATCCTATAAAACATAAGATATACACAAAAGGCTATCTGGCCTCAAAATCACGTGCATTCAACTTTTCTACGCACGGTATCCTGGAATGTGCACACTTCGTCAATTTAGTGCACAATACATGTGTGTACTATACCATGGAAGGTGCATGAAAAATGATATCAAAAAGATCAACATATTAAGTAGTTTTTCATTTACATTTACAGTTGGGGTTCATCCTAGGGCTATTACATCCCCCCCTCCCCCCTTATTTATGCATTGTCCTCAGTGCAATATATACACATATACAACCAAAATTTCAAAAATCCTAAAAAAGATGTGGGTATTATGCCCACATAACATCCTCATGCTCCCAAGTTGCATCCTCAGGACTATACTAGGTCCATTGGATCTTTAAAAGCTCTATGGATCGATTCCAAAGTTGTTTGATTTTCCAGTCTAGAATGTGTACCAGTTTCACTTGGAAAGTGCCTTCTTGCTCCACCTAAATATCATTCCAATCAATAATAGGATTAGCATCAGGTATATATTTCTTAAGAAATGATACATGGAATACATTATGAATAGACATTGATGCAGACAAGGAAAACATGTATGCTACAGGCCCAATCCTCTCTAAGATTTCAAATGGCCCACAATAGCAAGCTCCCAACTTTGAACAATTTCCCAACTTCAGGGAACTTTTGTTGGCCTTTACTTTCAAGAATACATGGTCACCCACTTTAAATTCCCTGTGAGTTCTACCTTTATCAACATAGCTTTTCTTCGTTTCTTGGGAAGCCTTTAAATTATGTTTTCTTTTCAACATTTTCTCTTCCATCTCCCTGAGTAATTCTAGCCCATCTACTGCTCTATCTATTGGGTTGTCCCAGCTTACTGGTGTGTTTCACCTTCTGCCATAAAGTGCCTCAAGTGGGCTCATCTTTAGAGATGCTTGGTACCTGTTATTATAATAAAAATCTACTAAGTGTAGGTAGTCTTCCCATTTTGATGGTTTATCCATCACATAAATCCTCAACATATCCTCAATCACTTGATTCACCCTCTCTGTTTGTCCATCTGACTCTATATGATAAGTTGAACTAAAATTCAAATTTGTTCCAAATCCCTTAAATAATCCCTTCCAAAAATTTGATGTAAATTTTGGATGTCTGTCAGACACAATTGTCCTGGGTATACCATGTAATCGAGAAATTTCTCTCATATAAACATCAACAATGTTGGTTTCCTTGTGAGTGATTTTAACTGGAATAAAATGGGCAGCTTTAGTAAGCTTATCCACCACTACCATAATAGAATCATGTTGTTTTTGTTTTTTTGGGGGGGGCAGGGGAATTTGGTGATGAAATCCATTGTTACAACTTCCCATTTCTACTCAGGGATGGGTAATGGCTGCAACAAACTAGTTGGGTGTCTATGCTCAACCTTTACCTTTTGACACTCCAAACATTTGGCAATAAAATCAACAAATTATTTCTTCATGCCTAGCCAATAATATTGTCTCTTGACAACTGCAATAGTTTTATTATAACCTCAGTGCATTGCATAAGGTACATTATGCATTTCTCTCAATATCAGATTTTTCAATTCCTGGGAATTTGGTACATAAATTATTCCAATGTATATGATAATTTCATCATTTTCTAGCTTATAGTCTTCAATTTTCTGCTGCAAAATACCTTGTTGTAATTTTGTTACTAATTCCTTGTGTTTCAAATTTGATTTTGCAGCCTCCAAGATTATGTCTTTCAAATATAATTGGTACATGCTAATGGTTGTAGCATGCAATTCATGTAGTCTTCTGTTGAGTGCATCATCCACCTTGTTCTCTTTCCTTTTCATATGCTTTATATCAAATTCATATTCACTGAGAAAGTTTAACCACCTGTTTTTCCTAGAATTTAGAGTTGGCTGATCAAATAAATATTTCGGACCATTATGGTTTGTCCTCAGCTTGAACCTTTTCCCCATCAGGTAGTGCCTCCACTTCCTCAAGGCATGCACTATGGCTTCCAACTCCAAATAATGAGTGGCATAGTGCCTTTCATGCTCCTTCAACTTCCTTGATTCATAACATACAACAAACCCATTTTGACTGAGGACATCAAAATATTCATTTACATAGTTGTTTTGGAAAGGAGGTTTTATTTGTTGATCACCTTGATTTCTTTGGTCTCTTTTCTTGATTTTTGGAACTAGAGCTCTTCTAAAATTTTGATTTATGGGCTGAAAATTAGTTTGATATCTGGTGGAAGGATTACTATCAAAGGAAATTATTTCCATAAACCTTTCCATAGTCTTCATCATCAAATCAAATTTTCATTTAATGACTGAGAAGTTGAGGGTTGTGCCTCTCCTTGAACCTTTTTCATATCTCTATCAGGATTATGTTTTATCTTTCTTGAGGCCATAAGATTTACCTCCACTTCAATTGCATCACTCATCATGTCATCTAATGTAGTGTATATTATTTCTCTCAACAACAAGGCAAAGCCACTGTCAAAAGAGTCAGCATATCAAAGTTGGGAAGCTCTAGGAGGAGATTTCACTTCAACAGGAATTGAGTAGTATACTTTCATAAATCTAGTTGAAAACTCTTGTACTGTTTCATTAGGTGATATTTTTATGTTATTGTATTGAGCCAACAATTGAAGATAATTCTTCTTGTCACCCCACCTTGTAAGGAAACTTGTTTCAAAAGATGCATAATTAAGAATTCTTTCTATTGGAAGGGATTTGAACCATTTTCTGAATTCACATGAGAGACTTTGTGCAAACAGTCTCAATTTTTCATCTTCATGATCTACCTCCTCTAGGTCAACAAAGTCATTAAACCAATCTAAGTGTCATTGGTCTGATGCATTCTCTTCAACATCAAATGATTTGATTCTCTGATTATAATTCTGAGGTAAATCATGAAACTGAGTAGGTAAGACAAGGGGTGCAAATATTTCTTCCATGGGTTTAGGAAGAGTTTGAACCAGTTGACTAGTCTGAGTGGAAATTGCATTAGTTTGAATGGGGGTAATTGAGATCAAAGTTTGGAATTTCTTCTCATCAAAGATGATTTCATTCAAATTAGATTATGATATGGATCTAAACAAGGTTTGCTCAAATTTTAAATCAAAGTCAAGGTCATAAATGATTTTTACCCTATCTTTGGGTAAATATAGATTTTTGTCCAGGAAAGAAACTGAGTCGATTGTCCTTTATTTTATTTTATGGAAGAGTTTCTTAGGATCAGACACATATTCTATAGGTTCTGGATTAGGGTTCATTCTGCTGTAAAGTGTCTTGGGAACTAGGATTTCTTATTAAAACTACTTTATGCTATTGATATTATTAAATGAAGTCACTAGGGTAAATTAAATTCAGCCAATAAAGGGTGTCTGATTCATTGTTACCCTTAGGAATCAAATCTAAAATTTTAGTCGTCCTTTCCCAGGGAAACTTTTCAATTTCAATCCCCGGTAACGATGCCAAAATGTTAGAACTGAGTAAATTGTTTTGGTTGAGGAAACAACCTAAAAAGGTAACCACAAACCTATTTAGATATGGGTACTAGCCTACTTAGTTCGGAGAGGGCTCTCTCTTGTCACTTAGTCTCTGATGGATTTTTTTTCTTGATAAGACAATGGCTAGGGTTTAAATTTTTGAGTGGATTTAATAAAGTTTTATTGAGAAGGAGGAGAAGGATGTTATTTGGGCTATGGAGTCAAATATTGAAAACGAATGAAACTAATGTTTGGTATATAGAACATCTCAAAGGAATAAAGGCTAACTTAGGTCGATGAAACCTTCAGTTTTGATTTTTTTGCAGGGGGTGAAAGAGGAAAAAGGAAACACATAATAGAATCAAAGCACCATATAGATGAATTCTAACCTAGTTAGGAAGAAAGGATAGAGTTTAAATTCTTAGAGTCTAGAGTAACATTTAGATGAATTCTATACTATTAAATATCAATTTATATGGAGGAAAAAATGAGATGCAAGTAGGGACACAAGAGATACATACAAAAGATAATAAACACATTGTCATCTCATCACCATTAGAGTATTTTTCATGAAGGTCCAGGACTTCTACATTTTCATTTCATTCATATTCAAAAACTTACAATGAATATAAAAATTATTATAGTTCTGCCAAATCCTCCTTTACATCCTCAAAAATCTAAAAATATAAGAACCTATTTGCTAAACTAGGCTACTAGGAGTCGAGCTCCAACTGACTACAATAGTGGATTTGATTACATTGGAAGAGAACAAATCCAAAATAACTTTTCTATAAATATTAATTTTGTTTTGACCATATTTAATGCAAAACAAAATGTATCTTATACAATCAAATATCTGAGAAAAAATTGATTCCGATATGTGGATGAGTCATCAGGTGCATCTCGAGACCCCTTTGAGACAATTGGTGTGTTGTTAGGTAGCCATGCCACCTTCACGTAGCAGACTGGAGCTAGCGCTACGCAAATGGTACCTACAACTTTTGCGTAGTATATTTGTGTAGTGCACTTGGTTTTCTTGAAACTTGTGCAGATCCAATTGGAATCTACCGATTTGAAGCTTGATTTAACCTCCAGTGTGGTACATCAATCATTTTATACTATCCTTTTCAATCAAATGTGTCTACAACATTTTCATAGCATGGGATCGCTACACAAGTGTTGTGTATACTTGTTTATCAATCCAACATCATTTTGTGCCCAAAAAACGTTTCTGCTATCACCCTTGTGAAAACATTCTCCCATATCAAAATGCATATTTTCCACAACTATTATGACATGAACAAAACTTGAGATGGTCACATACCCAAAAGACAAAAAAATGAAGTTTCTTTAGTCATATTTCTACTACTTCTGTAAGTAGTTCTAATCTTCTGGCTTCATCATTCAATTGCAACCTTTGTTTAAGATACATGACAAACAACTCATGGACCTTATAATGAATTCTTCACCTTCATAATATGTGATGATATACGCAAACCATTGAATTAGACTTGTGATTTTGACTCTTATTTGACATGCTCCTTACGTTGTATTTTATAAATGACCTAAGGATTCTTGAGCCATCCCATGAATCCCTATATACACAAATTGTGACTCAATTTAGGAATGGATTTGTCTTCCTAAAACGATGGCATGACTTTGAAAACTTTAGACAAAATATATTTTTTACCCTAAAAATATTGATGCTAACACGACTCACGTTAAAGAGGTAGCAAAATCCATAGGAGAGAAAGGAAGAACAGAGAGTCTTGTAGAAACTTTCACAGGCCAGGCTGGAAGATGGGGGGAAACACATTCCCCCTAATAACAACACATGGATGAATGTGTTGACAAACTTCCTTGAAAAATTCGGCAACAATAAACTATCAAAATATGGATATATTCCTACATTCAAACTCAACTATGACCCATCAGAACATATCCAACATTGTAAAAGCAAATGGAAAAGAATTGGATACAAGGATGAAAGGGTATGGCCCCATATGTTCCCAAGTACATTAGATGAAATACCAAGTAAATGGTACAAAATTGAAGAAGTCTGCAGTCACACCTCCAACTAGGATGAAATCAAAAGAAATTTTGTCCAAGACTTTGAATTTAATCTCGTGGAGGAGCACTTTAAATATGAAACAAAAAAAATAAAAATATTTTTAGAAAGTCCTTCACCAAATAAATAGAAATAAAAATAAAAGATGGCATTCAATGAAGGACCGACATCGACATGAATCTTGGTGTTGGTAGAAAACAAGGGAATCTCGACTGCTCAGAGGATTGATATGGAGAATACAAAATGGCCAGGACAAAGCTTCCAATGGGAGAAATACCATCCATCATTACAGAATCATGTGAAATCAGTATTAAGCATAGCCACAAGACACAAAGAGAATCCAGAACAAATTGACTTCCCAAAAATATTTACGGAAATTGAAGAAGGAGAACGCCATCTCAACGAAGCAAAGCCACTAGAATGGACAGACACAAAGATAAGAACGAAATAATTCGACATATCAAATGATGATAGACCAAAAATGGTGAGCGTAGGTGATTATTGGTCTGATAAGGAAACAGACGACATAGTCAATCTATTAAAAGAGTACCAAGATGTTTTTTCACGCAACTACAAGGACATGAAAGGACTTGTAGAGGAAATGGGTGAAATGAAGATCGAACCGATTCCAGAAGTGAATCCAATTAAAAACAAACATACAAATTAGCACATAAGTTCAAACTGATCGTTCAAAAGGAGATCGAAGGAATTCTACAAGAAAGCATTATTTATCCTATCAACAAATTAGAATGGGTGAGTCTGATGGTGGTACAAGCAAGAATCATGATCCAAAGAATTTAAGAATCTGTGTCAACTTTCGGGGATTGAAAATTTAATACCCCTAGGCTGACCCCAACTATAAATGTAAATACAAATGCACTTAGGTTGGTGATATGGGATGCATAAAGGAAAGTATATATATGTGATGTAAATGTAAATTTATTCACATGAAAATATTAATGAAAAAACACATCACTACATGCAGAGCAACCATGTAAAAGACTATGGGGGACTAAACTCCACTAGTTAGGGAAATGGGGGGGCTAAACATTAATGATAATATTCAGCTGATAGTTTCCTCCATTTAATAAGATACTCTAAAAAGGATCACTATCTCGGTTTGTCCATCAGATTGAGGATGATAGGATGAGCTATGAGCCAATTGAGTACCCAAACAAGAAAATAATTATGTCTAAAAATGTGCAGTGAAGATGGGATCTCTGTCACTTACAATAATCTTTGGGTTGTCATGTATCTTTTGAACTGTCTCCATGAATGTAGTGGCAACTGCACTAGCTTTGAAGGGATGAGAGAGTGCACAAAAGTGTGCATACTTGGTTAGCCTATCAACAATCACCATGATGACACTCTTTCCTTCAGACTTCGGTAACCCTATGATGAAATCCATGGAAACCTCCTCCCAGCATTGACTTGGGATGGATAATGGTTGTAAAAGACTTGGGGTCTTAATTGTTTCCACCTTATTTTGTTGGCAAACCAAACATTCTGCAACAAACCTTTGAACATCAGTTTTAAGGCCATCCCAAAAGAAATCCTTCTTGACTTTATGGTAGGTTTTCAAAAATCCCAAATGCCCTCCTACTGGAGAGGTGTGCAATTCCAATAGTTGCCCTCCTACTCAGGAGAGATGTGTGCATTTCCAATAGTACCTTTGTTTGAGCTGGGAGTTATTACATAAATATAAGTGATCTTTGTACCATAGTGAATCGCTTTTCCATGTAAATGTATCCATTCACTCTGAATCCTACTACAACCTTAATGAGAGTCCACACTTTTCACTTATTCTTCCATTCATTCCTTACTTCTATTATCCAATCGAAAGTTGGATGATCAAGATAGCAATGCAGAAAGGCCTCAACATCTTCATCCTTTGAGAGTGTGTAACAACCAACATTTTGCATCCTTTTTATAGACTTTATTTCAAATCCATAACCCAATATCTTGGTTACCCATTTTGTTGTTCTTCCCAAGATATTCTTTGTTCCAAGAAGTATTTAAGACTATCATGATCTTCTTTGACCTGAAGTGCCTACATACGTGAAGGACGCCTATCTCTCAATGCATGTAGTATTTCCATCATTTCCTTCTCATAATGGATTTGTGTAAGTCCTTTACCTTGGAGTGGTCGACTTTCAAAATCTATGTGCCTTCCTTCTTGCATTAGGGACAACACCAATTCCATTTCCCGAGGCATCACATTCACAATAAAAGGTTTTTGTGAAGTATGGAGGGTCAACACAGGAGCTTTGCACATCACCCTCTTAAGCGTTCAAGATTTAGCTGCTCTAGAGTCCATGAAAATTTCATCCTTCTAGTTAGTGTCATTGAAGGTGCTTCTATTCTTCCATAGTCCAAACAAACTTAAGGTAGTAACTCACAACCCAAAAATCCTCTAAGATTATTCAATGTTTTGGGAATCATCCACCACTATGGACTTAATCTTGTTAGGGTCTGTCTTGACACCTCTATGATACAATATGAACTAAATACTCTACCCTTTACCCAAAGAAGAAACATTGGATGGTTTGGCATATAGTTGTTTTCCTTTAGTAGTTGTAGCACATCGTCAACATGTCTATTTACGATCCTCCCAAGACTTACTATATATTAATATATCATCAAAAATAATAACACAAATTTTCAAAGGAAGGGCTTGAAAATGGAATTCATCAACCCTTGGAATGTATGTAATAAAGGCCAAAAATTCATAATGGCATTCTCTCATGAGTTCGAATGTTGTTTTTGGGATCTCTTCTTCTTTCATTCTAATCCGATGATACCTAGTATGAAGATCCAACTTTGTGAAAACTGTTCATGTCTATCTAACACCAACAATGACGGAATGGGAAACTTATCTTAGTGATCTTACAGCTCTCATAATCTGGACACATACCATGAGCTATCTTTCTTGAATACCATTACCACCAGTGCAAGAGTAAGAACTTTGGCTAGGTCTACACTAACCCTACTTCTTCAACCATGTGCTCACTTTAACTCTTCTGGGCATAAGGATATATATATACAACTGGATGTTAGGAGGAACACTCCAAAGAATTAGGTAAATTTCATGATCATGATTTCAGTGGGTGGAAGACCTTTGGGAACATTCTCTAATATACTCTGGAATTTTATCAATGATCCCTTGGATATCTGAGGAATATATGGCTTAGATGTTTGAACATCTAATGACATATTATACAACTTGATGCCCCTTTTTCTACACTTTTTTCATTCCATTAGAGCTTATCACCTTACTGGTTTCCTCCTCAGGATACTCTTAACTCAATTTCTTTTCCTTCCAATGAAAAATTTTAGCAAAGTTCTTGAAAAGTAAAAGGAGCTGTTCTAATGATTGTAACCATTGACTAGTAATAACATTCTATCAATTCATGTAGTATATAGAAATCATTGGACTATTCATTACATAGCCCCCATACTAAGATTGATCTTATTTTATTTCCTGAGCACTGATGGGCCTCCATTTGCAATCATACTTGAAACTTTGGCACCGGATATACAAAGCAAATTGGAGAGATTTGGCCAATTTATAGTGAATTAAATTATGTGAGTACTGCCTAATCAATTAGGACTATTACCATTTTCTTTTGATGTATCCTTGATATTGAGGGTTTGAGGAGTTCTAATTCCACCCAATGCATTACAAAGCATCGCGGGGAATAAACTTTTAGACCTAAATTTGCTTCTGCGTTTTCATCTTGATGGTTCTTATTCTCTTCTTCTTCCTCTTCACAATCTATGTGAATAATTTCTTCTCACACTTTATGTCCCTTACTCTATTGTCACAATTAAAGAAATAAACCTTTTTTCTTTTTCTTTCCTCCAATTGTTGAGGTGGCCAACCTTGTAGGTTGAGGTGCTTTTGAAGAAGGAGCATTGGTTCTTATAGATGTTAGGATTGGTCCTCTAGTAATATATAGCCATATTTTTACTTTCAATATTTCTTGCCACTCTAAATGCATTCTCCAATGATTTGGTTCCTAAAGGCGAAACTCATGAATGTTATCCTTTAAAGTTCCTATGAATATCAACCAAGTGCTCATAAGGACATCGTTACCTTATATTCACCTGAAGTCTCAATGCTAGGTAAATCAACCCTTTTGTTTAAGATTTATCAATTCACAAGAAGGTATTTTCCTCAGATCCTCATAGTGTGCTATCATTTATTCCATAAAATTTTCCAAGTGACGAGTAATTTTCAATAACAAAGCCATCGATACCAAAAATTGATTAGGTTCTAAATAAAAAAAAATTTAAAATTTTTGTGTATGGCATATTTTCATGTAGATCAAAGAATTGATCCATCCTACATCCATGTGATCGGGTCCTTCCCATCAAACTTCCTCATATCGCATCTTTAGAACGTAGTTTGGTCTTCAACCCAAAGTTGAGTTTCTCCATTCTTGATTCACCTTCCCTCAACTCCTCATCATCATGAATTTTATGGGATGCATTTCACTTTCAGTTGTCTTCTTTGTTATGAAAATTTTCAATACTCCATGATATCCTCTTTTAAACCATCCATATTTGCCTCCAACTTAGCTTCCATCTCTTGTAGTTCATCTTTTGCTACTATCTTATTTTGTAAATCATTTATGTCCCTACACATTTCTTCACCTTCATCAAGTGTCCAAGTAGGATTGTCTGGAGTCTTATTTGGTGTAGAAGTTCCCTTTTTGGGTGGCATGTTGGCCAAGTATCACTTTTGAACCTTGATTTTGAGGTGGTTCTGCTAGACAATCTTTATTTTGTTCTATCTCCCAAGTTTCAACTTTTCTGGGTATGAAACTTTCTTTTATGTAGTTCTCTGATATTTCTTCTCTGTAATGCCACAGGTCTAATAAAAAATGGATGTGCCAAGGGGAATTTATGGTAACTTCCCCACAACTTGCTACTTTTTGTCCTTTCCAGGAGATCTCACTTGTATAGCGTTCCCCACACAAAATAATTGATATAAAATTCTAAAAATCGTACCAAAAATACTACAGACTATACACGATCCAATAAAACTAGTCCCACTCAATCTAGATACTCTAGGAATAAGTTATGATTGTTTTACATGGAACACCTTCTTGATACTAGTCAATAGGACTAGTCAAATACCCTATCTTACACAGGGTGTATCTACAAATTTAAGATGACCCAAAAGCTAAAATTTTTACCACAGATACCTTACTAATTTTTCTGAATATTCTCAGGAGTTCAAGGTCTTAAACGTTACATAAAAAAATTTATAGTGAAAATTCCGCAATGACTCAATTCAAGATGATTCCAGAACCCTATCTTGTATAGGTTGTATCTCCAAAAGTATAAGGCCTCAGGAGCTAAAATTTTAACCCAACATACCATGATTCGTCTGATAAATATCCTCCAAGTTGTTCCTTCTGAAATGTTGTAGAAAAAAGTTTATAAAGAAAATTCCAAGGTGTCTTAGATGTAGCAGGGAAACCCCAAGACCTTGAGCTCTGATACCATATGTTAAGAACCAAATATCAATATAGCATAGAAAAACCTTAGAAAAAGTACTCAACACCTTGAAAAAGAGATAATTTTATATAATAAGCCTCTTCRAGGGGGAAACCTCCTTTTACCCCACTTAAATGTTCAAGTACAATATGATTCCAAATGAAAATGTCTCCTTGGTATATATAGGAGACTAGGAGGTATAATTACAACTAATGTAATAAAGCTGACATAAATAAAATAACATTACTAAGGTAATATGCCCAAATTAAGGGGTAATGAGCCAATATTAGGGCTTAACATGGACACAATATTGTTTGATGTAAATATGACTCGTTATTGTCTTATCATGGTTGATAATAAGTAGAAATGGATGAACTCAAAATTGGTCTCCTTATGGTGAAAGCCTTCACGGGAAGACGCTTTGCGGATTGAGTTATCCTAGAAGTATGGTTAGAGAGCCCATTCTTATTTGTGGAATAATGATATGAACACCAATGAAAATTTTAGTGAAACTATCCTAGATGGATATTGATTGTCATGCCATTTCCGTTGGTATGTGGAACATCACATAACTCCTCATGGTTAGAGAGTTATGGCGATGAATAGTTGGAGAACCTAGGTTTGGGTAGTGGACCCATGTTTGTTTGATGGATAATGGTATGAGTTTTTATATATTTTTAGGTAATACTATTATATATGGATATTACATGTCATTCCATTTCTGGTGGTATGTGGAACGCCACATAGCTCCTCACGGTTTGAGAGTTATGGTTTTACGAAGTTGGAGGACCCTTATATGTCATCTAGAAGCCCTAAAAGGTCATAGTAGTCAAAGTGGTTTAAGAGATTTTAAAAGGTAAATAATAAAGTGAAGTGATGAGTGTACTATAATTCAAAGTGAATACAAAATAAATTAATTTAATAATAAATTTAATGGAGAAACTAGAAGTGGGTTAATCCTAAAATAAGGAAAGTGGGCAAAGTGACCTAGAAGATGTTTTTAAGGAAGCTACTTGGAGAGTATAAATAAGAAGCAAGGCTCTCTCATTTAAGACACACTTGAGAATGTTGAATACCTATAGGTTTCTGAGGTAACCAAAGGATATCTAAGCCTAATTTCTGAGGAAAGTGAAGAAAAGAAGGCCGGAATTCAAGGAAGGATAAATTCTTTTGATGATGCTTGCTAAGGTATGTTTTTTTTCAGGTCATCTCACCATTTTCGCAATAAATTTTTTTCTAGAATGATTCAGACCGTGAAATTTCTTTTCCATTGAGGAAACATATCCAAGTATTTGTGGTAAAAAATTAAGCTCGTGGGGCGTTGTATTTTTGGAGTTACACTCCATGGAAAATAGGGTTTGTGGCTAGTCCTAAAACTAGTAAAAAACAAGTGTTTTGGGTAGACATGTCATAACTTCTTCATAACAGATCCAAATTCAGTAAGACCAAATGTGTTGGTTAGATTACAATATTTAGTATGTTGTGTAACATTTTCATATCAATTCAACAAATATTCTTTGTGGGGCACACTCTACAAGGTCGCTCTCTAGAATAAGACATAATTCAACAAGTTGTGCCATTGTTTCCATAACTCCTTTTATGAGAGGTTCCAAGTAGTGACACCTGGACTAATTGAATAAAATACACTAACTAACATTGTGTATCATTTTCAGATCTTTATTCATTACAGGTACAAAGTTATGATTATTTCAAGTCAGGGTTGTTGACTAATCCAAAACTAGTCTTGTGAGACTAAAGAAACTTTTGATGAAAATGTTAGTCTCTTGTTGTTAAAGTTAAGGAAATTTTGCAGGTATGTGATCATATACACTAGGTATATTATAGAGTTACAAATCATATTTGGATGATGAAATTGATGATGGCTTTTGATTTAGGTACAAGTTGGGTACATGGTGGAGACAAGAAGTTGATGAGTGGGCACATACATGAGGTGTATAGTTGATGATGTTGGTACATATTCATGAGTCATAGTTGATGAGTACTTGACACATGATTGGTACATACTTTTTACATAGTTGGTTGCACTTTTTTATGGTATAGGTTGATTACAGATTGTTTGGTACAAGTTGGTGCATGGTTGATTCACTTATTTATGGTACAGGTTGAGGTACAGGTTGATGCATGTTTGATGCATGGTTCAGGTTTATTGGTACATGTTTACAACGATATATCTCACAGTGATAGTGTGACATTGGTTCCATAATTCTACTTCTACTTTAGGGTGGTTGGACGGGGCAAGGATAGGTGGTTGTAGCCACCTTCCGGTTGTAGCTGGAGAACATAGGGGGTTGTAGCCTCCTTCTAGTTGTAGCCAGAGAATTGGGGAGTTGGATCTTCCCTCAGGTTGTGGCCTGAGAAACTAGGGGGTTGGAGCCTCCTTCCAATTGCAGCTGGAAAACAAAGGAAGTTGGTGCTTCAAATGAATGTAATTCTTCAAGACATATAAGATAAAGCATTATATGGTTTTCTCCCGATTTGGGTTTCCACGTAAAACACTGGTGTACTTTGTATGTGTGTGATTGTTCATTATTGGATAATAATTCTACATTGATATAACACTTGGATTATTTGGAGAAAAATGATTATAATTATGCTATTACTAATTCACCCCCCCTCTCAATAATCCAAGAATTGGTATCAGAGTAGGTTCCTTTAGAAATCAGTTTAACCAATGAAAGGTAGATCATGGAGAGTACCAACTCATATAAAAATGGAATACCACACTTTGATGGACAAAAGTATGCTTTTTGGAGGATAAGGATGAAGACATATATATAAGCACAAGGGTTTGAAATTTAGCAATCAATTGTAGATGGATACATAGTACCAACAGTTCTACCAACAAATGACAAAGCAATGAAACTTGGTCAGAATAATTCCAAATCTACAAATGCACTTTTGAATGGTCTCAGTGAAACAATATTCACCAAAGTTGCACATTGTAAATCTGCCAAAGAGATTTGGGACAAGCTTCGAAATATTTATGAAGGAGATACAAAATGCAAAGAAGAAAAACTTCAAACTTACAGAGATCAGTTCGAACAACTAAAAAGGAAGGAAGATGAGAATATTGCAGTCTACTTCTTAAGAGTTGACGAAACAGTGAAATCAATCATAGGATTGGGAGAAGAAATCGAAGAATTTGTAATTGTTCAAAAGGTACTAAGATCTCTTCCTATGAGATTCAACCCTAAGATATCAGCACTAGAAGAAAGATCGGATCTGAACTCAATAAGCATGGATGAACTGCATGGAATCTTCACAACATATGAAATGAGAACTGGGTAGGAAAATCCATATGTAAAAGAAGCAGCCTTCAAAGCATCCAAAATATCAAAGCAAAAGAAAAAGGAACAAGAAGAATATAGTAGCAACAATGACATCTTGGAAGATGATGAAGAAGTGTCCAACTTTGTCAAAAGACTGAACAAGGGAACCAATGGTAGGTATATAGGTAAGCTTCCTTTAATTTGTTTTAATTGTGATGGTATTGGTCATTTTGGAACAAATGTCCTCATAAGAAAATGAGAAATGATGAAGGTTACTCAAAAGGAAAACACACATGTAAAGGAAAAAGAACTACAAAGAAAGATTTCAAGAAAATCTTATGCATCAAAGAAGACATCTAATCATTAGATGAATATGAAATCAGTGACAGTGAGACAGTAATAGTTCTATTCATGGCAGTAAAAGATTCTGACAAAGAAGACTCGGAAGAATAATATGAAGAAGTCGAAGAAGGATATGAGGAAGTCGAAGACAAAATTGAAGAGGCAGAAGTTGACTATTGAGAAGAATTAATGTGTTCCATAGAAGTTATTGGAAGAGAAAAGAAGAAAAACAAGAAACTACAAGCAGAACTAGACAAGAAAAATGACACTCGAGAACTAGAACAAATGATCACAAGATTGAAGGTTCAAATAGAATAAGATACAAAAATTGAAGAAGCACTCAAAGAACAACTAGAAGAAAAGGACAAGATCAATGGAAACTTGGAAGCATATATTGTCACACTAAGAAAGGATATTCAAAAGAAAAATATGTAGAATAGGTCAAAAGTTCTGGATGCAATTATCAACAGTCAAAAATCTCATTTTGACAAGTCTGAACTCGGATACAATCAGACAGAAAAGGGATCAAGCTCCAAAACAAAAGAGCAAGAAACAAATCCAAAAAGCTATGTAGAAACAATAAAAGGGGATAGGAAGATGTATAAGGAAGATTACAGGGACACTCCTCCATCGAGAAGATTCAGATTTCAGAATCAACAATAGACAAATAGGCCTCAAGAAGAAGAAGGATTCATAAGAGCACCTTCTTTCAGAAGATCTTTAACTCCCATGTATCAAACTATATTTTTTGGTTTATGTTATACATGTAATAATTTTGGACATAAAGTTGTGAATTGCAGAGCTAACAAGAGGAACAATAACAACTTTGAGAGTCATACACAAAGGGGTTACTCAATAAGACCTAGTGAAACACAAAGAAGAATTTACAACATGTTTGAATCTTTGAGCACTGAAGTGGAATGTTACAAATGTAACAATTTTGGACACGTGGCCAAAAATTACAGAATGACAGTCCCTCCTAAAGAACCTCAACAGAATAACAATAGTTACAGACAAGAACCTCATAAAATGACATGGATAAGACAGAAAGATCAATATAGAAATGAAGAATACACAGTCGCTCTACAAGCTAAGCAGAAGAAACATGGTTGGTATGTTGACAGTGGGTGTTCAAAACACATGACAGGTGATAGAGACAAATGTCTTACATTGTGAAAGGAAAGAAATGGACCAGTCTCCTTCAGAAATGATAATTCATCCAAAATCATTGGAGAAGGCACAGTCCGAATTGGGAACAAGAATAAAAAGACACAAAATGTTATACTGGTAGAATATATGAAACATAATCTTATAAGTTTGAGTCAAATGTGTGACCAAGGTCATAAAGTTACTTTCGATTCACAAAAGTGTGAGATAAGAGGATAAGGTTCATGGAAATTGTTCGGTACAGTTGCAAGAACTTCAAACAACATATATGTGTTAAGTGAAATTGGAAATGAAAAGTGTTTTCTAGAAAAGGAAGATGAAAATTGGCTATGGCACAAAAGAATGGGTCACATGCATTTTGATAACCTTGTCAAAGTCA
>SNQJ01S0142613.1:6206-17860 GCA_010110895.2 Picea sitchensis
TTCAATATTTGGCACTCTATCCTTAGTTGTTTCTTCCATATGAGCTATAAATATTTGACATCCTTTTATGTAACATTTCGTCAGCTGCAATTTTGAAATCTCTCTGACAATTATTACCCTAGGAATTGTTTGTATTTTTCTTAGGATCCCTTCTTGATCCAGGAAAATAAATTCCTTGTTATCAAATTCTAGTATAGAATGATGTTGGTCCAACCAATCCATCCCAGTTAAACAATCATAGGAACCTAAAGGAAAAATTTTCAAATCTCCCCTGGTGTTCAGCCCATTCATGTCCATAGGACATGACTTAACCATCTCATTAACTTTTCTTTTGGCTCCAGTAGCCAACTACACCAACCAATATTTTCCATGATTTCTTCTTGGAAAATTCAAACTTTGCACCATCTTAGGATCTATATAACTATGATTAGCTCTTGAATCAATTAAAATTGCAATGGTTTGGTTGTTGATCATACCTTCCACTTCAATCATGTGTGATTGAAATTATTCTTACTTGTTTTCCAAGGCTGCGTAGATCCTTGGTACATTTCTTCCCATGTCCTCCACTGTTTCAGCTTGCTGTACATTATGAACAGTTCTCACTTTTTCACCTCTTTGAGGACAATCTCTATACATATGATCTCCTTTACAACCCCAACATTGAATAGGTGGTTTCCTTGGCCTTTTCCCCCCTGTCTCAATCATTCTGGGTTCTTTGGAAGTTGGTTGTCACTGAGGATTATTTATGAATAATGGTGGCTTGTCCCCTTCTTCCTCTGATCCATATTGAATTTCTTCTTTTCTTCCCAAGATTTTTGGAAGGTTGGCCTTGTTTTTTTCTGCTCATATAGGCATTTAGCTCGCCTTATGGCCTCTTCCAATGTTTTGGGATCATCGTATTATATTTTTTCAATGATGAATGTTGGAAATCCACTCAAATACCTATGAATCTTAACTGTCTCATCCTTGATGAAGGACACATACTTTAATAGTTCTAAAAACCTTATTTCATATTCATCTATGGTCATACTTCCAAACTTGAGTTCAAAGAACTCTTTCATTTTCTTATCATAGTATCTCTCAATCTCTTAGTCAAGTATTTATTTTCAAAATACTTCTTGAATTCCTTCCAAGTAACATTTTTCTCCTTAATGTGTTTCACGTGCACAAGTTAATCCCACAACATGGATACCTTTCCCTTGAGTTGATCGATGGAAATTATTGCTTCTGCGTGTGAAGATTACTTATGAAATTGAAAATATTTTCTCATCCCTAGTAGCCATGTCTCTGCATATTCGTCCTTCTTGTGCTCACCATCAAATGTAGGAGGTTTGATTTTGTTAATTTATCCTTGTAGCTCATCCACCCTAGACCTATTATTCTTCCTAACAGGTGATGGACTTGAGAAAATGTGTTCTCTCCTATTGGAATGCCTTAGGGAGTGATGGTGATGTCTACTAACAATTCTTGTTCTTCTTTTCTCATCAGGAGACTTGTGACTTCTTGATTTTCTTAAGCCACTTTCCTTATCCAATTTATTTTCTATTATATTCAAGCTCTGCATTAACTTCATGTTGGAGTCCTCCTCCTACTCCTTGGATTTCATAACCCTTTCATTATCAGTTTTATTGATTTGGAGATCCTTTTGCAAATTTGTAATGGTCTCTACCATATTCATGTTTTCTTCCTTTCCTTCTCCATGTCCATTTGAGTTTGTTCGTTCAATTCTCATATGTACATCCATCCCTCTGATATCATATTCCTGATTTCAATCCCCCTGTGTATCTTCCATATTTTTCCACTCTCTTGTTATAGAAATATTTGATTCACCCTATGAATTCTTTCACAGAGGGCCTTTTTCCATTTCCCTATGTAGATTTTTCATCCCTTTTTTGCAAATTCTAGAGATAAAAATACATTTTTTTCCACATGTACACACCTTTCCTACTGTACAACATGTGTATATGCATGCTACACCACTACAACCCACATATATCAGGATTTGTTCCCAAAAATGAAAAATGGTGTTGGGTTTCCATGTCACAACAGGAGATCTATGATCCTTGGCCTTCCATATACTGGAAACGTTCCGACTTGGCCCTTCAGTTCCATTTGAAGGCTATAAATGGGACAATTCTGAGCTATGGAAAAGAGAGGAGAAATAATTCAACTTTGAGAGAAAATTTACTTTAAAGAAATTATTCATTTCATATTGAGTTTGCATCCCTTTGTCCTTTAAATTTGAATACAGTGTTCAGCCCCCAAGCTCTTCCCTTATTGTTAGAGAACTTCATTGTCTCTCTTCTCTGAGATTTCCTTTGGTGGAGGATTGAAGTGGTGGAGGCCCAGATGAAAGGAACTTAGTTTCTTAGTTTTGAATTGTATTGACACGAAAGTCTGTAACATTTTCACTTATGTTGATAATATATTAATAGAAATACTCTTTTCCTATCCAATTGATATATTGGAAATATTTGAATTATTATTCCATGGGCGTATTTTTTATGTGTATTAATGGATTATGCTATTAAATGTGATAACATCATATATTATCACCATATTCTTTCTTTTCTTGGTTGTTGAGGACTAGTTGCAGGTATATTGCTTTGGGTCAAGTGCTCAACGGTGGACTTCATCGAACATCTGGATGAGTTAGGCCTTTTATCTTGTCTTACTAGAATATTTTTTTATATATCATACTTGAGAATATAGTTGATTTCTGCAGTCATTTACGTCTGTTGAGGCTTACCCCTAGCCATAGAGATATTTTCCTCGTAACAAAATTGGTGACCATATTGGGGATTGAATCTTCTTTCTTGGGGTTTGGAGTGTTTTTCTCCTTAGATTCCTCTCGTTCCTATTGCGTTTCTTGTCGTATCATTGCTTGATATCCTCTATTCACTCTGGGTATGAGGTTTTCATCCTTCTCCCTTCCCTAGATTTGTTTCTGAAACATATACACAGTTGTTTCCTTGACAGTCGCGTATATACACATTATGTCCTTCTACAAGTTGCGTACATACGTGTTGTTTCCTTTAATAGTCACGTACATCAACCTATTTTTCTTGTTGGTTGGGTTTGGTGGTTTTGGGTAGGTTTTGATGATTGATGAGTCTTGTTGGGTCTCTGTAGTGACTGTTAAGTGTCTATGGGATGACATGAAACCTATTTTTGGTTGAATTTCTGGGCGGAGACTTTCTCATCATATTTTCATTCTGATTGTCTTTGTACATTGGGCTGGGTGTCTTGAATCTTGATATCCTACTTGAGTTGTCTCTTTCTATACATAGTAGAGTTTTTATATATCAAGTTGTTGTTCAGTCCATGCATTTTCATTTTCCTTATATTGAAAATACAAAAATATTAGGCATTTTTCATTGCTTGGCATTTTGATCTTTTGAGTCTTTGTCATTAGCTTAGTGCATGTAGAGAAAGATTGCATTTTTTACTTCAGAATTGTAGAGTTGAAATTGAAAATTGCATTTGTTTTAAGAAGCATATCATTCATTGAAAATTGAAGTTAGGACTTTGCATTGTATTCATATTTACTTTACTTGCTGAGTCATAACATCATGAGTTTCACTACCATACCTTTTTGAGTAAGCACARCTATTAAAATTAATGCTATGTGAACAAAATAGCTTAGGATTTAGTGACTTGGAATAGGATTTTGTGAGTAAAATTCTCCAAGGATAATAAATCAACATATGTGTCTAACAAAGGGAGTGGATAAATCCATTGTATAATCGGTAATATCATGAGGCTCCGCTTACACTGGAGTAAATCACAAGGTCGTGTGAGGTTGGTTAAAGGGATATCCCCCTGATACCTTCTTAGCGCCAAAGATATTTCTGGGGATCTATTCATATCTAGGGATCTTACTAGTGCCCTTACCTCCGTGAGAGGTGGTAATTTCAAGGTTTCATACCTTTATACCCTACCCATATGGTGGACCTGACCTACAACTGCTCGCATGTGCATCGATTATACATTGGTTTCTTAGGTGCTTGACTTAGGTGCCACATAGGTTACTTAAAAGGGTTATTTTGTAGGTACCCTGGGTCAGATAAGGGTCAGACAACACACAACCTTTATGGAGGATTACCTCTCTGGGGGGATCTGACCGACTAGTTGTTAAGCCCATGAGGGCCCTTATAACTGATTGTGTTTCCTCTGATATTTAGCAAGGCGTCTTAGGTGCCTCTTGGGTGAGACATAACTTCTTTAGGGAAGGAGGCCCCTTTCAGCCACTTTACCCCGTTTGTGTGCATATTGGTCGTTTGATTTTTGGTGTGCTCTTTGATTACTAGTTGGCCCTAGGATTTATTTTTTGTATCTTGAGTCTTAAGTCATCGTGGAGTCAGACCAACATCCCTACCGATCCCGCCACTTGTTACAGTTACCACCAGATTTCGATTATTTTCCTTCTAAAAGGTGTAGAGTTATTAGACATGGTAAACACACCTCCACTGTTCAGACTTGTGATTATGCAAGGATGAGTACTGAACCGAGTCTTCGAAATACTCCGAGCCCTTCAAATCCCACACCTAATATAGTTAATGGCACCCCTTCAACTCCTGCAATCACAGTGGTTGTAGTGCAGAAGGCACCCATCATTACTACTGCCCGTCCTATAGTGAATTCTCAATATCTTTCCTCGAACCCATTTGGGTCTCTTGGTCACAAACCGGACTATAATGTTTAGTCCATCCCTATGGCCTCTAGTCATTTTTCCTATAGGATGCCAAATTTTACTTCACAATTTTCAAACTCCATCCCAGTTGTTGGCCCTATCTCTAGAATTGAACTTGGGGCAACTACACCTTCTTATATTCCATTTTCATTTGGTGGTTCTCAAATCCCTCAAACGACTTGTAATAAGGGAGGAATTCCTTGTTTTAAACTCGAGTATAATCCTCTTGCTTCTGGGTGGAGAAACCAACCTGGTGGACAAGCTTCTGCTCAAGTTCCTTCCTATACCTTTACCTCCTCAGTGATGATTCCGACCAACACGTTTGGCATGACAAATCCACCTCTATCCTCCGAATTCACACCTGGAGGAGGTCACTTTCACACCTTGGGAAACCCCCAACCCAGATCCACTCTGGTTGGGGGAAACATTTTTAACCCCCATCAGAACACTCTTATTGGAATGATGCCCAAAGAACCTCTTATGAATTAGCCTAGAGGATTCTCTTATAATCTCAGACAAGGCCATGGTGCTTACCAGAGCCTTGGATGGGTTGCATTTCCTCAAGTACAATATTTCTACGAAGCTTGGGGCCAGATGTCTCAACCCCGTCTCCCTTTCCTAGCCACGCTTAATCTTCCAGACTTGTCTAAGTTTATGAACGAACCTATGTGTCATGATCCTACATGGCCCCCCTTCCCCACCAATATTCCTTCATACATTCTGGAATTTGAAGGCAAGAATGGCGAGGATCCTGGTGATCACGTTACTACCTTTCACCTATGGTGCTCCTTGAATTCCCTTAATGACGATTCCATTCAGTTAAGATTATTTCAATGCACCCTCACTAGGGTCGCTGTGAAATGGTATATTGAGCTACCTAGGGGGGCATATGGGACCTTTATTCAGATGGTTTTGGTCTTCCTTAACCACTTCCAATTTTTGGTTTGTTACTATGTTGTCCTAGAACTTTTGTCGACTTTATGCTAGGACACAACCACTCATATCTCAGATCATATCCAGTAGTGGCATAGATGAAATAGATTGATTAAGAGCTCCATACCTTTGGCCTTTCTTTTGGAATGGTTCCTTAAGTCTTTGCAGCCTCCTATCTCAAAGGATGTTGGTACATCTGGGGTTACCACTGAGGAAGAAGTGATCTTCAAAGCCCAATAGTTAGATCTTATATACGCTTAGTCTGGAATATTATACCACATTCTTCCGGATGCACCGAGGTCAACCTATGACCCTAGGCAAAATCACGGACCTCATGAAGATGGCATTGTAGGCTCTGCCAATGTAAAATCCACAGACTCGTTGACAAGAAATTTGAAAGAGTTGTCTCTAAACTAGTCTGCAGGAGGGAAAAATTCATTTGTGTCTTCCAATCCCACTTAGTCGGCGGATGTACATTCCATGCAATCGTCGACTGGACCAAATGGTAAACAACAACTAGGTGGGAATAAGAAGAAAGGATGTAATAATAATCGTAAGGGTGGGAAAAATAATAATAAACCCAAGGAAAATGGTAGTAATGAGAAGACGAATAATAACGTTGGAGAGGGAAAGAAAGAAAGGCGTATGGTGAAATTTCCCTGTAAGCTTTGTACAAATGATCACCTTACTAATTTATGCCCCAAAATTGTGGAAGCTATGAGGCTCTTGTCTCTACCACCCACCGTGCTGACGAATGCTTTCCCACATAACCAACACATGGCCTCGATCTCCTCAAATGTCATAAATGCGGCTAGTCGGAGTCAAAACCCGCCATTGCAAGATGGTGCTTGTTTGTGTATCAATATGGTCGATGCCAAAGTTCATGTAGCCACTCGATCTCATGATTATATTTCTTCATAGGATATACCTGGTCTCCTCCTCCTCCTCCGGAGATGACTTTATAGATTGAAAATCCAGAGCCACCGCCTCATATTCTGAAAGTAGTACTCAAGTTCTCTTCCCACAATCCAAATGATAGAGCCACCTAGAACTACTCTATTGTTGAAGACCTAGGTCAAGCCCCTTGTGCGATGTCATCTCTGGAGGTACTCCAGACGTGTCCTTCACTGAGGAATGTGTTGATATCTATGTTAGGAGCTATAGAACCCATTGGCTCGAAAGTTATGAAGGCCCTGCTACAAGTGTGATGCCCCTCATCTATTGGAAAGCTCTCGATTCTCTAACTCTCTCTCAATCATTGACCATGGTGACCGATTTTGACGGTCGTTCCTTCCGCCCTCACAGTATTTTTCCTTCCTTTCCAATCCATTTAGGTGGGAAGACGGTAGAGGTGGATTTTGAGGCATTTGATGTACCTCTTGATTATAACTTGTTACTAGGATGCAATTGGACCTATGCTATGACTGTCGTCGTGTCGTCCATCTTATACACTCTTTGTTTTCCACTCGATGAGAATATCGTGAGGATCGACCAATTATTCTTTATGTATGCTAGTCCCAATGCGTATGTTGGACTGTCGATCCCCGTGGTCGACAATTCTCAGCTGGAAATTGATAATATCGATGTTGGAATATATTCTTCCCTTATGGTTACTTTCGACTTCATGGCACCGATTCACCATGTTTACGCCATGTCCAGTAGGCCCGTTTCATCAGAGAGGTATGTTCATTTCCGCACTTCCTATTTTAATGATCCTTGGACCCTACTTTCTTTGAATTCATCTTGTGAAGGTCAGTAACATGATGGAATAGTCATGCCACTATCGACATCAGAGGTTGCATATCAAGTTTTTCTTGACTCTTTCCCCGATCTCGATCCTATTACCTTGCCGACAAACGAGGAAGATCTTGTTCTTAAGCCCATGTGGGAAACTTCGTTGTCTTGTTCACATGAATTCCTCGATGAGACTTTTTCCTCGAATGAATCTATCATCAAAGCCATGAATGGTTTTGAAAAACCTTGGGATGATATGCATCATCACTCTTATTTTCTCCCAGAGCTTGAAAGGATCGAACAAGATGAATTTCGATCTACTTTGAGTGAGATAGTCGGTAACGAATTTCGATCTACTTTGAGTGAGATAGTCGGTAACGCTAGGTTAAATTGATAATCATTTACATTTATGCCGAAGGAAAATATATCTCCTCCTACCATTACGACATAAATATCTGCACTTCGAAAAGATTGAAAACTTACATATCGGTGCAGATTGTTTGCCAAATGAAATCTTGACCTACAACGAACTCTTCAAGGAATTCTAAGATGTATTTTCTTGGTCATATGAAGAGATGCTAGAATCACCTCATATTGTTTATTACGATATTAGAACTTACTTGACGCTAAACCAAGCCTACAAAAACATCTCTAGAGCTGTCAATCCCAAGGCCCCTCATTATTATGTAGAAGAGGTAGAGAAACAACATAATGTTGGATTTATCTACCCGCCCTTTGAATGAATGGGTATCCAACCACGTTCACGTGAATAAAATGCAAGGAAACATCCATGTGTGTATAGAATTTCATGACCGAACAGCATGTCCTAAAGAAACTTCTACACCTTCTTCATCCATATCAGACTTTCAAATCTATGGAGGAAGAGAAGTGTTTTCTTGATGAAATTCTTCTGCGTAACCAAATTGTAGGAATTAAACCCAAGGATCAACACAAGATGGAATTTATAGTCCTTGGGGTACTTTCGAAGATACCTTTCGGCTTTAAAAATGTTGAAGCAACCTTCCAACATGTTATGAGCTTCGCATTCCACGATCTTAAGAGGCCTAAGCTAATTAATCCATATATTGCTGCTTCCTCAAGATTCGTGAGTCCTCCGATGCTTTGAAGAAAGCCTTGGCATCTATGCCTCTTTACCAAAGTCTCTTGACTACAGAAGGATTACTTGCTGCATCACCGCGTCTGAAGGGACAGTTGGTATTGGTTTTGGTTTAGGAGGATGATTAGCTCTGTGAGCATGTCATCTAATATCTTATTCAAAAATTAGTCAGTCCCAAGCTTAATTATTCTCACAGCAGATAGCTTTGGTTTTGTCATTCACTTTTAGTCCAATGCCATTATTTCTTTTGCAAGACTATCAGAAGCCTATGTCATCCATTTCAATACATCCTTACTGTTATCATAGAGAAAAAATATTATAATAAAATGGATTGTCATTTTACAATAATTTGATTCGGATGGCTTCAGGAAACTCAATAAATCACTAGTTCTCGCAGTTAATATCCACTTTCCACATTGATGAGGATGTCCATGTTGATTCATTTTAGAAACACATTTTCCTTGTCTCATTGCCTGACCCCTGGTATGGAGACAACTTTCTCTATCTTAAAACCTTGAATTTATCTCAGCATATTTCGAGAGACGATCAATAATGTATACTCCATCATGCCAAGAACTACCTTATTATCAACAAAACATTGTATTGTTGAGGGGTAGATGTTATTTTGCGTCATTTTTTTACTCAAGAGGAGGATGAGGTCATTCTCAATCACTGTCATAGTGGGGCGTGTGGTGCTCATTTATCTGGGCTTGCGATAACCCAAAAAAATATTGCGAGCCAATTATTTATGGCCATCTATCTTTAAAGATTGCCAGAAGGGATAAAGAAGTTTCACCCCTGCTAGGTGTTCACTCTGAAAATGCACTCTCATCTAGCCCTCTTCACCTAGTCATTACCGTTGGTCCCTTCACCAAGGGGTTGATCGTGGATTACAACCCAACTTCTGCTAGGGGAATCAAATACATTATTTTCATCAATACTTTACTATGGGTTCAATCCATGCCGCCACAATTAAACTGGCGGGAAGATCGCCTTTCTTCAGATTTAGAGACCAAATTATCACCCGTTTATAGTATCCAAGGATATTGTCATCATCATATGGTAGTCACTTTCGTAATGAAATGTGATGAAGAGCTAGCATCTATGTTGGAGCTTTTAAACATAATATTCTTCCCCTTTATTAACCCTAGCAAATGGATAAGTAGAGGTTAAACAAGTCAAGACCCATTTTGTAGAAAACTGCCACCCAAAGTAATTCTAAATGTTGCTATATGTTGGATCATGTTGTCATTGATGTCAATGGATTGATTGATGTCATTGATTGATGTCAAGTACTGATTGATGTCAAAGGATTGATTGATTGATGATTGATGTAATATAATATGTATTGTCCTTATGAGAATGCATAGATGGTAGATGGATCAATGAATTTTCATTGATATGATGAATATGGATCAATGAGTTGTCATTGATACATGATGAATATGGATCAATGTGGTTTCATTGGTATATGATGCATTGTTGGAAAAATGTATAGATGACTCATTATTGTCTTATGGTGAAATTCCTCATGGGAAGACGCTTTGTGGATTGAGTTATCCTAGAAGAATGGTTGGAGGACCCATGCTCTCATTATTTTCTTATCATGATTGATAAGGTGCAAAAATGGATTAACTCCAAAGTGGTCCCCTTATGGTGAAAGCCCTCACGGGAAGACGCTTTGCGGATTGAGTTATCCTAGAAGAATGGTTTGAGCACCCATGCTTGTATGTGGAATAATGATATGAAGGACATTGAATTTGTTAGGGAAACTATCATAGATGTATAGTTCTTGTCATTCTGTTTCCGGTGGTATGTATAACGTCACATAAATCCTCACGGTTAGAGAGTTATGGCCATGAGAAGTTGGAGAGCCCAGGTTTGGGTAATGGACCCAACTTTGTTTGATGGGTAATAGTATGACTTATGATGTATTTTCAGACAATACTATTCTATATGGATAGTAAATTTCATGCCATTTTTGGTGGTATGTGGAACATCACATAACTCCTCACGGTTTGAGAGTTATGGCCTTACGAACTTGGAGGACCCTCACATGTCATCTAGAAGCCCCAAAAGGTCAAAGTAGTCAAAGTGGTTTAAGGGTTTTTAAAAGGTAAATAATAAAGTGAAGTTATTAGTGTACTATAATTCAAATTGAATACAAAATAAATTATTTAAATAATAAATTTAATGGAGAAATTAGAAGTGGGTTAACCCTAAAATAAGGAAAGTGGGGACAAGTGGCCTAGAAGATGTTTTTAAGGAAGCTACTTGGAGAGTATAAATAAGAGGAAAGGCTCTCTCATTTTAATCACACTTGAGAATATTGAATATCTATATGTGTCTGAGGTAATAAAGGATATCTAAGATGAAATTTTGAGGAAAAGTGAATAAAAGAAGACCGAAATGCAAGGAAGGATAAATTCTTTTGATGGTGCTTTCTAAGGTATGTTATTTACAGGTCATCTCACCATTTTCGCTATAAATTTTTTTATATAATGATTCAAACCATGAAATTTCTATACCACTGAGAAAAAATACCCAAGTATCTATGGTAAAACATTCATCTTGTGGGTCTTTTCATTTTGGGAGTTACACTCCATGGAACATAGGGTTTGTGGCTAGTCCTGAAACTAGTCAAAAACAGGTGTTTCGAGTAAAAACGTCATAACTTATTCATAAAAGATCCAAATATAGTGAGAAAAAATGTGTTGGTTAGGGTACAGAATGTAGTAGTTTTTTTAATAGTTTCATATCAATTCAATGAATATTTTGTGTGGGCCACGCTCTACAAATTCACTCTCTAGAATAAGACAGAATTCAACAAGGTATGTCATTTGTACTATAACTCCTTTTTAGAAAGGTTCCAAGTAGCACCACCTAGATAAATTGCACAAAAAACACTGAATAACATTGTGTATCTGTTTCAGATATTTATTCAATACAGGTACAAAGTTATGATTATTTCAAGTTGGGGTTGTTGACTAATCCAAAACTAGTCATGGTTGAGACAAGCAGTTGATGAGTTGGAACATACATGAGGTGTATAGTTAATGATGTTGGTACATATTGATGAGTCATTGTTGATGATTATATGACACATGATTGGTATATACTTGGTACATGGTTGGATGCACCTGTTTATGGTACAGGTTGATTACAGGTTGTTTGGCA